>JASDQU010192545.1:4579-15412 GCA_032191745.1 Picea mariana | reverse complement strand
AAATAATTCCGCCAAGATGATGTCAATATAGACCCATGCCCGATCCAACCGTGGAAAGGGAAATGAGAGAACTTCATGCTCAATTAGATGCTATGGAGAAAACACAGAGGCGAAAATATGATACTGGATATATCAGTGAGGCCGAAAGTGAAAAATGAAGCTGGAGCTGAAGAAGAAGTCGTAGTTGAAGATGCTGTGGAGGAACGTCTACTCAAAGTTGTTGCAAGAATAGGGGCCAGAGAAAAATTGAACATCCCGATGTATGAAGGCAACCTAGACGTTGAGGAGCTGCTAGATTGGTTTAGAGCTTTGGATAAATACTTCGATTACGAAGATATCGAAGAAGATAAGAAAGTAAAACATGTTGTCACTAGACTGAAATGGCATGCAACACTGTGGTGGGATGAACTGCAGGCTGACAGGCGTTGCAAAGGAAAAAAAAGAATCAAAAGTTGGGATAGGATGGATGCAAAGATGAAAGCCAAGTTTATACCCAGATATTAACAAATTAATATGTTTCAAAGAATGCAGAATTTGAGACAGGAAGGGATGACAGTGAAGGAATACACTGAGGAATTTTATAAACTCAACATCAGAGCTAGTCATCATGAGAGCGACGATGAAAAATTCACCAGATACATGAATGGCTTGAGATATGAAATTCAAGATGAAATGAGCATGGTGAAAATCAAGAATGTAGAAGGTGCTTATCAAATTACTTTAAAGGAAGAAGTAAAATTGGCTCGAAAGCAAGGTCAAAAGGGAAGAGGTAGATGTTAAAAATTATTTTCATCATTCTAATGATGATATCACAAACATGTGTTCAGGCTCCCAACATGACTTTTTTCCTGAGAAAAGAAACTTCTTTCCTCCTCTACAAGGCTGCTTTTTAGAAAGGGTCCGCAAGCTTCTCATACTACACAATGTGGAAATATATCATTTACATAGGCTACTCTATAGCTGGCCCATGGATTTCTACAGGCTACTACATAGGCAGGGTATGGTGGCATTCCAAAGCTAAAAGAGGAAAGAGGTTTCACAAAGTTTCTAGAAGGGGAATCTTCTAGAATGTGAAGTGGCGTTCGTATGGTTGCAATCCTATTGGTTTCTCTGATTTGGTGGGATCATCTTCATCCTTTTAACCAGTTCAACTTCTCCTATATAATCATGGGCTTGTCATGGAAAAGTTTAAGAAAGAAGAAATAATATTAAACAGAGAATTGATGAAAGAATAGGCTGAAGACTATGTGAAGAATCCTGTTCTTATTGATGCTTGAGGCCTCCATTTGTCCATCAAGATTTTGTGGATTATCTTCATATGAATTTTGGATCAAGTGTATGTGTGTGTTGGAACAAAGGACCACCAAAAGGGAACTTGCTACATCAAGGCAATTCGGTTGTATCTTCTACTTTTCATTAATATAATATGGTGGCATGTCTCTTTCCCATAAAAATATTAGTTTTTTATTACACGACTCATTGATCACATTTTTAGGTTGTCATTGAATTCTACTATTGTTGCTTTCACGTTGGTTGGTTTGTGTTGTCATAGATTTGATTCTACAAGAGCACTGGAGTGAAGCAGGGACAATAAAGATACAAGGAAGAGATTCATAAGGTATGTTATCTATTCCTCTTTGGATAGTAAACTCAATGATTGCAACTTAGGGAAAGTGTCTTATTCCATCTTGTTTTGTTCTAAATCTAAGTGGATCTAAGGGGATTATTTCATGTCTGCTTCTACCGAATTACCCAATAACAAAATTGGTGACTACAATGGGGAAGACAACTTGATTGTGGGTTTTTGTTGGCCATTTTCTTTTGATCTATTATTTTTACTTGATATCAATCTTTGAGTCTTTAGGAGACACATTCACTCTCCCTGGGTTTAAAAGTCCACCTAGATGTTTTTCCTTTTCCCCCAAATTTCTTGATTTTTCAAACACGTCCACACTACACCTTATAGATAGCCTGCGGAAACCATTCATTTCTGCACACTAGTGATTTGTTTCAGTGCAGGATTTCTGCACCCTGCATGTTTCTGGCTCACAAAAATCATTCATTTCCGCACTGTGTTATACTGCCCACTTGCGGTGTCGTTTGAATTTTTTTTTTTTTGGGTCTAGGTTTTGGCCTCTACTACCGTCCAATTTTTCTTTAGTCAGCAAAACAAGGATTTTTAATGCCAGTTCTTGAATTCTTCTGATTGTTTCAGCTTGATCTTGATTGGTTTTGGAGATCAAAAACCTCTCTTTTGATCTTCTTCCAATCTTTGTTTTTGTTTTTTTATCGACAATGATATAATATCTGGACTTGCGTTCGAGTGCTTGCTCGATTAAAGATCTTGGTTTGGATTTGGATTTGTAGGTTGGTTACATCTTCTGGATTGCTTAATGATTAGAAAAACATTTCTTATTCATATTTGAAGAGACATTTTCTTGTCAATTTTTATTTTTATCTCCATTGAAAGATTGATTTGGGTGTTTGTTGAGTGTTTTATTTTCATTGATTGCTTAACCTTTCTTAGTTCCATCCCTGTTTTGGTTTCTCGAAAGAAAAAAATTAAAGTCGTTTTAGTCTTTTAAGCGATCATTTATACATAAAATATTGGCATTTGAAACATTGAAAAAGAACGAATAGTGAAATTACATTGTTGATGATTGTTTGGTACTATATTCAAATAAAATAATTGTACATCGTAGTTTGCATTGTTCCAGAAAAAATACTTTCTCGCTACTGTAGATAGAATTCATCGAATGAAAGTTTGCATCATTCATTTCTATTTTCACATTATTGGGTCAAAGTCCTACACAACATTGGTTTCATTCCCGTCTCCCTCTTGAGTAACAACAACCTTTAATAATATTGTGAAACTCTAAAATTTAACTAGTAAATTTTTCTAGGGATCTTTTACACCAACATTAGCTAGGCTAGAGATTTGGAATAGGCAGTGAGACACACTCTCCAAAGAACAAAACACACAATACTATCTTATGATAGGGAGTGTTCAAACCCCTTTGCAACATTTTTTCCTGGGAAGCCCTTCTCACACAAGGGTCAAACCTAAGGTCACATTGAGATTGGCAGAGTTACTCACATTACTTTGTTGGTCTCAGTGTAGAGATTGCACGTAATATGGGGGTCACTTGAATGTATAACCATAATGATGAGTGGAAGCCTCTCAAGTTGATTTCAGGCTCGATACCCTACCCTTGCGTGTGGATCGGAATGTCGAATGTTTTTTGTGGTAAATTTAGTAGCCTATCTTCGTAGGGTCTTACACAAGGTGAATGTGGAGGGGCAAGTCTCTGCGGTACCTAGAATCGACGTTGGATAGAATCACTTGGGATCCTTAGAGGGTATACCCATGATTATGTGTGGGAGCTTACACCAGGGTGTAAGTCCGTTAAGCAGGTCATCAACGTAACTTTTCCACCCTAGCCCAGCCTCTTCTTGTCTCGACTTCGGAATAGGAATGTTTTGTTTTCTTGGTTTTGATTCCTAGATTCTACTAGTGAGTCTTGTTTGTCAACATAGTTGGCCATTGATTTTTTTAGTAGAATTTTTGGTTCAGCCAACATTGACCCTCCACATCGTTCACGTAGGATGCAAGGACTACCTCTGAAAGATCCAAAAGTTTCTCAACCCTTGCCTCCTAACCCACCAGAGGATTCTCCTCAACAGAGTGAGATCGAGGACCATTTACCTTCACAGCTCAAAAGGACCGATTTTCTAGAGAGCTTTCGAATTGTTTTTGACCCTCTAGAAGCTTTCTGCCTACCTCCTGGATACGAGAGATGTATTCTCTGACTCAATTCGTCTAGAGAACTTGTTATCGACACTTCTGGATTACCTCCCGAAATTATCGTCAGCCTTAATGAAGATCCTTATTTGACCACTGACATAGCTTAGAATCTGACTTCTAGAAGGAACCCTTTTATCTTAGAGACAGGAGTTGAAATACCTACCACTTCTGAACCACTAGAAACATCTTACACATTTACGATACCTTTAGATCACTTTAACAATACAACGTGCTATTACTTTCCCATTTCAGAAGCATTGTTAACTGGTTCTAGTTCAACCATCCCTCTTCAACAGGCCCATTCCACGATGGTCCCAAATACTACGATTATTCCCACCGGGAATACGGTGGCTAGCCAAACACCTATTGGCACACCACTTTTACCTAGTCATATCCCATTACTTTCTCTTGGGTATAATGCGTTGAATGCTTCTATTCTCATTCCTACCCAAGTTCCATCCAGAACTCCTGGAGTCTTCACTCCTCCTGGGAACAATCCTGTTCCTTGTTTTATTCCAACACTTCCTCAGCCCCCCCTGGAGGGTCTTATCCACCTCTCAACAGCGGATCCGAACCTAGTGGCATTACTCATTCTTTCACACCTAATTATTAGTTTCCTTTTGGTAGACAATTTAACCTTGGGGGCCAATTTCAACCCCCGCTTGGAGGTCAAAACCCAATGGGGACACAACCTTTAGTCGGAGGACAACCCCCACCCACCCAACCCTATGGACAGAACATCCTGGCAACTTTAGCCTAGTATTGGAACTTTCTTACCCAGGGTAATACTCAATCGATTGGGGGGTAACAGCCTCAAGTCACCTCTTTCATACCCCCTGGTATGGGCCAACCTTACCCCAGGACCTCCAATCCCATTTGGGGTTTAAACATTTCGTCTACTATCCCTTTCTAAGGGAATGTACCTAATCAGTACAACCCCATGGGCTACCTGCCGCCATACCAACAACTGAATCTGCCCGTATCTTCGCATTATATGAATACTGCTTATGGTCCTAATGGTATAACGATGAGACTTCCTCCCCAAAGTCACCAGTACCCTCACATGAATAGACAATTACCCTTTTTGGACACTTTGGACCTCCCTAATCTATCTAGAATTTTGAATGACCCTATTCATCATTCTCCTCATTGGCCCGTCATACCAACCAAACTACCATCTGACTTTCCTAAGTTTGATGGTAAACCAGGAGAGGACCTAAACAATCATGTAATGACTTTCCACCTTTGGTGTTCACCCAACTCCCTGATGGATGACTCCATTTGGTTACGTATTTTTCAACGAACTCTCACGGATTCAGCTGTGAAGTGGTATATAGAATTACCACGAGGGTTATTCACCGTTTTCAATACCCTGGCTATGGCTTTCCTCACTCACTACTAGTTTCTAATCCGTTATGAAATGAGAACTGAGATTTTGATTTCTTTCAAGCAAAGTAAAGCCACTCATATCTCTGATCACATTCATGAGTGGAGATGAAGACGACGTCTAATCAAACTCGATCTCCTCAATCAGTTATTGGCAGAATGGTTCATGAAATACTTCATGAATGACATATCTAAAGACATTGTTATGGGTGGAGTTGTCACAAAAGAACAGGTGATCAGTCATGCCCAGTATCTTGATCTCATTTATTCACAAACGGGTACTCTATACAATATTCTCCCTGACGCACCTCATCCTTTTACCACAACCACCTGAACAACCCCAACAACTTCTCATCCCATTGATGGTGTGATAGGTACTTTCCATGCCCAAACGCAATCTATGCAAGCCTCTCACATCACACCCAAATCCCATGCTTCTAGTGTTAAAACTGCTCTGACGCCCACCCCTCCCACCAGTAAAACTTCAGAAGTGAACGTCATTCAATCGACTCCTACCGGTAAGAATAAATACAAAAAAGGGAAGGGTAGGAATAATGAGGATAAAAATAACAATCCACAATCTGACAAGACCAAGACACAACCTGTTGATGATAAGGATAAACACAAACCTCACTATCCTTGCCTTATCTGTGGTGATGATCACTACATGAAGGACTGTCCGAGACGTGCTGAGGTCACGAAGTTCCTCCAAGGGACCCCAAAACCTCCTATAGCCGCTGTCTTGTCTCAACCCTTCCCTTCTCAACAACAATCTCAATTGGTCATCCATGATCAACCTTCTTCCTCCACTACCTCCTATGTACTTATGTGTAACGATGATTCAAAGAAGAATGAAATCAAACATACCACTCGTGCCAAAGATTACTCTTCCTCCAAGGAGAAAGTTGACGATATGCCACCTCTGTTGGTTCAACAATATCCCTCGACTCCACCTTCCAACGGTCCTCTTCATTTCGAATGATCGATCCCTGATACAGTCCTTCGCCCTCCTCCTAAGGGCGTAGTTCATAAGTCTGCCTTCAATCCCCATGTGTGTACTGCCCGAAACTACAGTATTGTAGAAGATATGGGTTAAGCACCATCTATGATGTCAGCCCTAGAAGTCCTTCAGAGTTGTCCTACAAAACGGAAGGTACTGTTGAAAGCTATCGGTGTAATCAACCCTACGGATAAAAATTTAATAATCTTTGACTTGGAAGATCACATTCCAAGGTTACCCCCTCAACTCACATTTCAAATACAAGTTGTTGTCACCGACAAGAACATTTGTAGAACAATTATTGACGAGGGTGCCTCGACGTGTGTCATGTCTATTGCCTGCTGGAAAGCCATTGGCTCTCCTCCCTTAACTGAATCACAAAACACTCTCAAAGCCTTTAACAGCTCTAGCTTCAAACCCTATGGTGTTCTCCCTTCGTTGCCTATTACGTTAGAAGGAAAAATGGTCAACGTTGAAGTTGAGGTCTTTGACGCACCTCTTGATTACAACCTCTTACTTGGTCGTAGCTGGATCAATTCCATGCGTGCAGTCGTGTCTACTCTTTTCTGTATCATGCATTTTCCACATCACAAGAAAGTCATTACAGTAGACCAACTAGCCTTCTTTAACTCTGATACACGTACCATCAATGTACCTTTCATTACAAAGACACCCCTTGGGTATGCGAATGTTGGTGTGGGTCTACTAAAAGATTCCACTTTGATGGGTACGTTTCCAATCCCACCACCCGACGTTCCACCTCCTTTGGTTGCCTCGATTAATATGATCTCCACCTCCGTCCATGAAACTCCCATGTCTTCTGACCCGTGGATAGTACCGGAACCCGGTGATTATCATCATTACAGTGACCAGATGCCTTTAAGTCTGTTTGAATCTGCCTACCAAGCCATTCAATCGACTGACCTTTCTACTCCCTCTCTCAGTGATTCGTCTCCTGATCTGTTCCACATTATTTTTCCCATGGACGAGAGGATTATGTAGGTTATATCGATGGAATATACCCCTTGGGATGATGGACATCATAATTTTATTCTCTTTCTTGAACAACACACCATCGAGAGCTACCAACGGATCTCGACTCCGTCGACCGTTGCCATTATTTCTTTGGTTCCCGAATCCACACACGATGTGTTATACGAAGGTAAATTAAGTACCATTTCACCCACCATCCCCCTCGACATATCTATTAAACCTAGAGTTGTCAAAAATGTCCACATCGGAGCTTCATGTTCCACCGATGAGGTTGTTACGTATAAGTCACTTTTTCAAGAATTTCGTGACATCTTCGCATGGAGCTACGAAGAGATGCTAGGTATTGACCCTGATATTGTTGTACATGAAATTAAGACCTACCTGGATGCTAAGCTCGTCCGACAAAGACTTCACCTGGTCCACCCCCATAAAGCGACTTCTATCAAGCTTGAAGTCTAAAAACTTCTTAAATATAGCTTTATTTATCCAGTGGCTTTGACTAATTGGGTATCCAATCTAGTTTCGATTAACAATAAACAAGGTACGATCCATGTCTGTGTTGATTATAGGGATATCAACAAAGCTTATCCTAAGGACAACTTTCCTACCCCCTTCATTGACCAAATCATCGACGATTGCACCGGAAGTGAAATCTTCTCTTTAATGGACGGTTTCTCCGGATATAATCAAATCAATATCTTACCCATGGATCAACACAAAACTGCTTTCATTTGTCCTTGGGAACTTTTTCTTATCGGAAACTACCCTTCGGTTTGAAGAACGTCAATGAAACGTTTCAACATGCTATGTATTATGCTTTTCATGATATTAAGCACATTGTACAACCATATTTAGATGACCTACCAACACATTCCATGCATCATAGTGATCATCTAGCCCACCTCCAAGCCATTTTCCTTCGCTGTCGGTTCTATCATATACACTTAAACCCACACAAATGTGTCTTTTGTGTGGAGTCCGACCGACTCTTGGGAATTATTGTGTCACTTCAAGGGATCAGGGTAGATCCTTTGAAGGTCGATGTGATCCTCAATCTCCCTCCTCCTTCCTCACTTCGCCAGCTACAAAGTTTGCAAGGGAAGGAAAAATTTCTACGTCGTTTTATCCCAAACTACGCTGAGTTAACACTTGGATTTACTCGACTATTAAAGAAAGGCTCTGAGTTTGTATGGGACACTACTGCCAAAAAAGCCTTCGACACTTTGAAATTGACTTTAACCCATACCCCACTACTTTTTCCGCCTGATTACAGTCAAGATTATTTCCTTTATCTTGCTGCTTCGGACTCGACCATCTCCATGGTTCTAGTCCAAGAAGATGATTTACACGATGAACATGTAATTTATTATTTGAGTCAGAGTCTCACGAATACCGAAGCCAAGTACTTACATGTTGAAAAAATGGCCTTGGCAGCTATTCAAGCTGTCCAATGTTTCTATCACTATATTCTATTATGCAATACCATTGTAATTTTGGATTGCAATTCTAAGAATCACATTCTTACACGTCAATTGCTAGGGGGAAAGTACTCCAAATGGATAATGATTCTCTAGGAGTTTGACTTAGAATTCGAATGCGCTAAGTCCAAGAAATCCTTGGTGTTTTCTAAACTAATATGTGACCTTCCCTCCGCTGAAACAGAAAAAGTGGCAGAGGATTCTTTACCTGACGAATCCCTTTTTCTGATCAGTTTTGATGATGCTTGGTATGGATATATTATTATTTATCTCCAAACTCAAACTTTTCAGCCAAACCTCTCTAGTACATACTAACATTGCATCCTCTATCAAGATCGTCAATACATCATTCTCAGTGACACTCTTTATCGTCGGGGTGTTGACACTATCTTACATTGTTGTCTCACCTTTGATGAGGTTGATAAAGCTTTGAATGACTACCACTCTAGAGCATGTGGCGGTCATATGTCCGGGTATGCCACTGCCCAAAATATCTTGTGAGCTGGGTACTTATGACCTTCTTCATTTAAAGATTGTATAACTGTCATCTAGAAATGCCACGCTTTCCAAACATACAACCATAAGATCATATCTCATCCCGCTCCTTTACACCCTATAGTTTTTGTTGGACCTTTTGCTAAATGGGGTATCAATTTCATGACTTGTAACCCTCACTCAGTCGGGGGGCATGGATACATTATCATAGCCATGGATTATTTCACGAAATGGGCCGAGGCGATGCCTACATTCAACAATACAGGAAAAACTACATCTCTATTCATATTCAATCACATCATTGCACGATTTGGAATCCCACAGTCTATCGTCACTGATCATGGTCGCCACTTTCATAACTTCATGATGTCTGAGTTCATAGAAAAGTTGGGTGTTTGACATGAAAAATCAACCCCCTACTACCCACAGGCCAATGGTCAAGTTGAAGCAATCAACAAGGTTCTTATCACCATGCTTTCATGGATTATAGGAATTCACAAAATGAACTGGTACATGATGTTTTCAACATTATGGGATTACTGGATATCCGTGAAGTCCGCCATGGGGTTTACACCTTTCCAATTAGTGTATGGTTTAGAAGATGCCTTATCGATTGAATGTGAGATCACATCGTTAAAGTTAGCCGTTGAACTTCTTCCAAACACCTCTGTTGAAGAAGAACGTTTGTTGTAGCTTATGCAATTGGACGAAGCCCTTCGAGATGCCACCCTAGTTATTGAAACCTAGAAGAAACGTGTCAAGGCCCAATATGACAAACATGTCAAACCATGTGTTTTCTCTGAGGGCGATCTAGTTCTCCTCTATGAACAAGATCGTGATTTGCTAGGTGCTGGAAAATTGGAAGCTATGTGGCGAGGCCCTTATATCGTCAAACGAGTGTTGTAGAAGGGACCCTATGAGTTAGTAGATTATGATGGCATTCCTTTGAGTGAACCCAAAAATGGGCTTTACTTAAATAAGTACTATGCTTAGACTATCTTTGCATGAGTGATTGTATTTTACTGTATCATACTGTAGTGTTCTATGTTTGCGTGTTCTTCTATTATTCGATTTTTACCCTCGATCGCTTATCTTGCATTGTGCTTGGTTTTTATATGTCAAAGTCTTCGTTACCCTACCTTGGCTTCGCCGATGGTGCTAGTCATAGCACTCAGAACCTAGCTTCTGCTACATGGGAAATATATGCACCCACAAACAAACTTATCAGTCTACATGGTGTTTTCCTCAGTCGTGCAACCAAGAATATAGTAGAGTATAACGTCGTCATCAAATTGTTGAATGATGCTATCTCACTTGGGATTCATCATCTGGATATACGACTTGATTCGTAGCTAGTAGTACTACAGTTAAGTATTGTCTATGCTATTCGAAGTCCTACTTTGTTACAGGTATATTTACAAATTCTCCTCTTGGATCGTTATTTTGATTATATCGAATATCAACACATTCCTAAATGTCTAAATACATTAACTGATGCATTTGTTGGATTACTGAGAGGGGGGGTGAATAAGTAATAACGTAATTATAATCCTTTTCTTCAAATGTTATATCAATGTAGAATTATTATCCAATAAAGAGCAGTAATAAATAAACAATCACACACATACACAATACACCAATGTTTTACGTGGAAACCCAAATTGGGAGAAAACCAC
>JASDQU010192543.1:13770-24115 GCA_032191745.1 Picea mariana | reverse complement strand
CCTATTTTTCTATTTGAGTGGGTGCACATGTAGTCATTACTCCTGTTAGGTATTAGCTCTCTTTAATATCCCACAAGCCCACTTTTCTTTTCCCACACTTCTATTTGAATTTTAATTTCTTGTTCCTATTTCTTCTTCTTGATTTGTGGGTGCACTAGTAATTAGTTTTGTCAGTTGTTTCTACTTCTTGGGGGGTTAAAGACTCAAGTTTCATTACTATTTTACCAACAAAACCCCATAGGCGTCGACATATTCAATCTTCATTTGAGGACCGAAGAAGGTCTCACCCGAGATGCCATGAGAATCATAGAGACCATAAGTCTTGTACAGAATGTGAAGGAATTACGCATATAGGAAACCTCCAGAGAATAAACATCCATTCATAGCTTATTAACGAAGTAATATACACAAGAACGTAAATAAACATACATCCAAACCATAAAACATAAATGCAAACATAAAGGTAATTAGATTAAATTCATGCAGTTCAACATCATTTAGATGCAATTTAACGCACAAAGGTTGAAGCCTTCTCAGAATGAATCAAAAATCAATCAGAATAGAAACATGTCGTGCACTTAGATCTATTTCTTCACATTCATACCCATATACTATATATTAACAATATACTTATGCGAACACTTTTACAAAACTGAGCTTTGAACACTTTCTATGTTCTGGCTTACTTCTCTCTTACAATAATGAACTCTCTCTTTACTCAAAATTTCCAACCCTTTACATATCCACATGCATCCCCCATATCTTTAGGTGAGTGTGGAAATCATAACTAACTTTCCATCTCATCCATAACCTTGACCATGATCATTTGGGTAGTTACAAACTTACTTACAATGATTCTCGAAAGATACACTCAAATTCGGTCTACATGTGTTTTCTTTTATGTCCTTGTGCGCAATACAAAATGGTCGTGCACATAGTGAAAAATTGGGTTGGCGTGTGCAATAGAAAATGGGTTGGTGCACATGGTTAATCCTTGGCTGGTGCAAACTCTGAAATTTGGTGCCACTCTGCACATATGTTTCATCATGCACACATCACTGACTTGTAGCACACACGATGTTCAAACCTTAGGTTCCAACAAACCCCCAACACTATTAGTTGACTCGTGCTTGATCTAGTGACATATTTGCATCGATAAATCATAGGTGAATTTTCTAGATCCACTGGTTGGACCTCCAGGGATGTGTACCATTGCTCCTATTTAGGTAAAATCTATCGAGCTAGGTGGTTTTTATTTTCATGCTAGGTGGTTGTCATTGATATCAACCCTTGAAGAAATACCAATAGCACAAAGGTATGGGTAATGGAACCAAGGTTGTTTTATGACTCATTATTGTCTTGTCATGGTTGATAATAAGTACAAATGGATGAACTCCAAAGTGGTCCCCTTATGGTGAAAGTCCTCATGGGAAGACGCTTTGTGGATTGAGTTATCCTATAAGTCTGGTTAGGGAACCCATGATTATTTGTGGAATAATGAGATGAAGGTCAATGAATTTGTCAGTGAAACTATCCTATATTGATAATGCTTGTCATTCCATTTCCGGTGGTATGTGGAACGTCACATAACTCCTCACGGTTAGAGAGTTATGGGCATGAGAAGTTGGAGAACCCAGGTTTGGGTAATGGACCCAAATTTGTTTGATGGATAACGGTATGAGTTTTGATATATTTTTAGGTAATACTATTTGGTATGGATAGTACATGTCATTCCATTTTTGGTGGTATGTGGAATGAGGGCTAGAAGCCCCAAAAGTTCAAAGTAGTCAAAGTGGTTTAAGAGATTTTAGAAGGTAAATAATAAAGTGAAGTGATCAGTGTTCTATAATTCAAAATGAACATACAACAAATTTAATGGATAAATTAGAAGTGGGTTAACCCTAAAATAAGGAAAGTGGGCAAAGTGACCTAGAAGATGTTTTTAAGGAAGCTACTTGGAGAGTATAAATAAGAGGCAATGCTCTCTCATTTTATATCACACTTGAGAATATTAATTATATATAGGTGTATGAGGTAACCAAAGGATATATAAGCCAAATTTATCAGGGACGGTGAAGAAAAGAAGGCCGAAATTCAAGGAAGGATAAATTCTTTTGATGATGCTTTCTAAGGTATGTTATTTACAGGTCATCTCACCAATTTCGCAATAATTTTTTTTCTAGAATGATTCAGACCAGGAAATTGCTATGACATTGATCAAACATATCCAAGTATTTTTTATAATAAATTGATCTTGTGGTTCATTTTACTTTTGGAGTTACACTCCGTGGAAAATAGAGTTTGTGGCTAGTCCAGAAACTAGTCAAAAACATGTGTTTCAGGTAAAAACGTCATAACTTCTTCATAATAGATCCAAATTATGTAATACCAAATGTGTTGGTTAGAGTACAATTTTTATTATGATGTGTAACATTTTCATATCTATTAAAAAAATATTCCATGTGGCACACTCTACAAGGTCTCTCTCTAGAATAAGCCAAAATTCAACAAGGTATGCCATTTTTGCTATAAATCCTTTTCTGAGAGGTTCCAAGTAGTCACACCTACAGGAATTGCATAAAACACAATGAAGAACATTTTGTATCAGTTTCATATCTTTATTCATTACAGGTACACAGTTATTATTATTTCAAGTTAGGGTTGTTGACTAATCCAAAACTAGTCATGTGAGACTAAAGAAATGTTTGATGAAAATGCTAGTCTCTTGTTGTTTAAAGTTAAGGAAGGTTTGCAGGTATGTGATCATATACACTAGGTCTATTACAGAGTTACAAATCATATTTTTATGATGAAATTGATGAGGGCTTTTGGTTGAGTTACATGTTGGGTACATGGTTGAGACAAGTAGTTGTTGANGAGTAGTTGACACATGATTGGTACATACTTGGTACATGGTTGGATGCACTTGTTTATGGTACATGTTGATTACAGGTTGTTTGGTACAGGTTGGTGCATGGTTGATGCACTTGTTTATGGTACAGGTTGATTACAGGTTGAGGTACAGGTTGATGCATGGTTGATGCATTGTTTTGGTTTATTGGTACATGTTTATAGTGGTATATCTCATAGTAATAGTGTGACAGTGGTTCCATCATTCTACTTCTACTTCAGGGCGGTTGGACGGGGCAAGGACAAGTGGTTGTAGCCACCTTCTGGTTGTAGCCAGAGAATATAGGGGGTTGTAGCCTCCTTCTGGTTGTAGCCAGAGAATTGGGGAGTTGGAGCTTCCCTCAAGTTGTAGCTTGAGAAACTAGGGGGTTGGAGCCTCCTTCTAGTTGCAGTTGGAAAACAAAGGAATTTGGTGCTTCCAATGAATGTAATTCTTCAAAACATATAAGAAAAATCATTTCGTGGTTTTCTCCTGCTTTGAGTTTCCACGTAAAACACTAGTGTACTGTGTATGTGTATGGTTGTTCATTTGTTCATTGCTTATTTACTCTGTAGTTATTGGATGATAATGCTACATTGATATAACACTAGGATTATGTGGTTAGAAATGATTAAATTTCTCTATTACTAATTCACCCCCCTCTCAGTAATCCAACAGCTTCCTTATGTACATCTAAGACATATAAGATAAGCATTCAAAAGAATTCATTTTGGAGTAGAAATAACTCTGAGTCTCTAGCAAATATATTCAAAGGCTTCTCGTGGAAGTGGTTTTGTAAAGATGTCTTCCACTTGTTCTTTTGTGCCTACATACTCAACTCTGATGTTCTTTTCTACAACCTTTCCCGTAGAAAGTGATACTTGATTGGAATGTGCTTCTTCTTGGAGTGCATCACCAGGTTCTTTGAGATATTGATGGCACTTGTATTATCATAATAGATTGGAATGGGATCATCATACTCAACCTGTATATATGTCAGAGTTTGTTTCATCCATAGAACCTGTGTACAACATGTTGTTGTTGCAATATACTCTACCTCGGTTGTAGATAAAGATACTGATGATTGTTTCTTGCTTAGCCATGATACTAAACACTCACCCAAGTAGAACATTGTTCCATTGGTGCTTCATCGATCATCAATACAACCTTCCCAATATGCATCTGTATAGGAAATAAGTGATAGATCATTTCCTTTTGGATACCATAATCCAAACTTTTGTTCCTTTGAGATATTTGAAACTCCTCTTCACTACTAATACATGTGATTCCTTTGGTGCTGCTTGAAATCATGCCACTTGTCGAACTACTTGCATTACATCCGGTATGGATGATGTCACATATAGTAGGATACCAATCATTGACCTATATTTCTTTTGATCTGTAGACTTTGAATCATCATATTTTCTCAACTTGCAACTGGTTTGTATGGGAGTGATAACTGGTTTGCACTCTTCCATTCTGAACCTCTATAGCATTTCTTTGATATACTTGGTTTGAGAAATAAAAATTCCTTGGTTGCTTTGACGTATCTAAAGTCTAAGAAATAAGGATAGTTCTCCAAGTAATGACATTTCAAATTCATTCTTCATATCCTTTGCAAATTTATGGCTTAACCTGTCATCATCACTACCAAAAATAATATCATCAACATAAAATTCAATTAATAAAATACTATCTTGATTTACCTTGATGTAGTGGTTGTTGTTTGCACTTCCTTTTCTGAACCCTTCCTATTTATCCAGTCTAGAGTACCATGCTCTAGGATCCTGTTTTATACCATACAAGGCCTTCTTTAATTTACACACATAATCTACATTCTCTGACAACTGAAATCCTTTTGGTTGTTCAATGTAGACTTCTTCTTCAAGTTCCTCATTCAAAAAAGTTGATTTTACGTCCATCTGATACACTTTAATATTTTTTTAGCATGCATAAGATAAAATCAATCAAATTGCTTCCATTATAGCAACTGGGGCAATTATCTCTTCAAAGTCGATTCCTTCAACCTATTCATATCCTTTACATAACAATATAGCTATGTTCCTTGTAACATGTCCATATTCATTCAATTTATTCCTGTATACCCACTTTGTGTTGATCGCATTCTTATCCTTTGGTCTTGGAACCAATTCCCAAGTGTCATTCTTCTCTATTTGATCCAATTCTTCATCCATGGCCTTATTCCAAAATTCATCCTTGCTGGCCTCTTCAACACAGGTTGGTTCAATCATAGATGTGAGTGCTAGGTGTGTTTTTCTTGGTGAACGCATTCTTCTTCTAGTCTCAACTCCTGCATCTTTGTTTCCGATAATATGATCTAAAGGATGATTCTTCTGTACTCGTCTACCAGGTGTCTTTGGAGTCACTTGCTGAACTTGCTCTTCTTCTTCTGTCAGATCCTTTTCGTCTTCCCCTTCTTTTTCATCTTCTGTTTCTTCTTCATAAATTTGTTCCATTGATTCATTTTCTTCTTCCTTTAATTATTGTCTACATGTTTCATCAACTGTTACGTTGATGCTTTCCACAACTTTGTTTAATCTCAGGTTGTAACACTTGTATTCTTTTCTTGTACTTGAGTAATCAACAAGTACTCCTTTGTCCATACAAGAATCAAACTTTCACATTCTGCCATCTTATCTTTTGATGTATCATTTGCTTCCAAAAACTATGAAGTGCTTCACATTTGTTGGTATTCCTTTCCATAGCTCGTAGGGATTTTTTTTAGTGTTGTTTCTAAGCATTACTATGTTTTGAATGTGAACTTTTTTATGCACTGCCTATGTCCAAAAAATATCTGTCAATTTGGAATCCATTATCATTGTTCGAGCCATTTCTTGTATTGTCTTGTTCTTTCTTTCAAAAAATCCATTATGTTGAGGTGTCCTAGCAACATAGATTTTTTTTTTTATTCCATTACTGCTGCAGTAGTCCATAAATTCCTTTGAAGTGAAATCTCCTCCATTATTAGATCTCAAGCATTTGATTTTTGAATCCATTTCATTTTCAACCATCTCCTTGTAGATCTTGAAGTTTTCAAAAGCTTCTGACTTATTCTTGAGAAAGAAAACTACAATCATTCTTGTATAATCATCACCTAATAACATAAAGTATTTATCACTTTTAAGCCCTTTGTTGTAGTTGGTTCAACTAGATCAGTATGCACAATTTCCAGTGGTATTGTCATTGAATATTCCTTTGATTTGAACCTGGTCTTTGTTTGCTTTCCTTGTTGACAATGCTTGCATAAAGTTTTGGTTGGTTTTGTGATCTGGGGAATTTCTCTGACTGCTTCTCTTTTGATGACTTTGAGAAGGTTATCAAAATGTATGTGACCCATTCTTTTGTTCCATAGCCAACTTTCATCTTCCTTTCCTAGACAACACTTTTCATTTCCAATTTCACTTAACACATATATGTTGCTTGAAGTTCTCGCAACTGTAGCAATCAATTTTCCTAAACCTTCTTTTCTTATCTCGCACTTTTGTGAATCGAAAGTAACTTATGACCTTGGTCACACATTTGACTCACACTTAGAAGATTATGTTTCATATTTTCTACTAGTAGAACATTTTCTGCCTTTGTATTCTTGTTCCCAATTCTGACTGTGCCTTTTCCAATGATTTTAACTAAATCATCATTTCTGAAGGAGACTGATCCATCTCTTTCCTTTATTAATGTAAGAAACATGTCTGTATCACCTATCATGTGTTTTGAGCAGCCATTGTCAACATACCAACCATGTTTCTTCTTCTTATCTTGTAGAGTGAGTGCACATTCTTCATTGCTGTATTGATTATGCTTTCTTATCCATGTCCTTTTCTGAGGTTCCTGTCTGTGATTGTTGTTGTACTTTTGTTTTTCTCTAGGAGGGATTGTCATTCTGCAATATTTGGCCATGTGTCCAAAGTTTTTATACTTGTAGCATTCCACTTCAGTGTTCAAATATTCAAACATGTTGTAACTTATTATCTGTGTTTCACTAGGCCTTCTTGGATAACCCTTTTGTGTATGACTTTCAAAGTTGTTTATGTTCTATTTTTTAGCTCTGCAATTCATAGCTTTATGTCCAAAATTATTACATGCATAACATAAATCAAAAAAGATAGTTTGATACCTGGGAGTTGAAGATCTTCTGAAAGGAGGTTCTCTTATGAATCCTTCTTCTTCCTGAGTCCTATCTGTTTCTGTTGGTCGTTGATTTTGAAATTTGAATCTTCTCGGTGGAGGATTGTCTCTGTAATTTTCTTTGTAGACCTTCCTATCCCCTTTGATTGTTTTTGCATAGATTTTTGGATATGTTTCTTGTTTTGTTGTTTTGGAGCTTGATCCCTTTTCTGTTTGATTGTATCCAAGTCTGGACTTTTCATGATTAGGCCTTTGACTGCTAATAATGTCATTCACATTTTTTGAATTGTTCTGCATATTTTTCTTTTAAAGATCCTTTCTTAATGTGACAATCTCTGCTTCCAAATTTTCAATGATCCTGTCTCTTTCTTCTAGTTGTTCTTTGAGTGTTTCTTCAATTATTTTATCTTCTTCAATTTGAACCTTCAAATTTGCGATCATTTGTTCTAAATCTCGAGTGTCTTCTTTCTTGTCTATTTCTTCTTGTAGCTTCTTGTTTTTCCTCTTTTCTCTTCTGATAAATTCTATGGCACTCATCAATTCCACTCAGTAGTCAACTTCTGCCTCTTCAATTTCTTCTTCGTCTTCTTGATGTTCTACTTTAGAGTCTTCTACTACCATGAATAGAACCCTTTCTGTCTCACTGTCACTGACTTCATCTTCATCTGATGATGATATGTCTTCTTTGGTGCATAAGATTTTCTTGAAAACTTTCTTTGTGGTTATTTTGTCTTTATATGTTTGTCTATTTTTTGAGTCACCTTCATCATTTCTCTTTTTATTATGAGGAAATTTGTTAGAAAAATGACCAATACCATCACAATTAAAACAAATTAAAGGAAGCTTACCTCTATACCTATCGTCGGTTCCCTTGTTCAATCTTCTGACAAAGTTGGCCACTTCTTCATCATCTTCCGAGACGTCACTATTGTTGCTATGTTCTTTTTCTTGTTGCTTTCACTTTTTCCTTGATTTTTTGTATGCTTTGAAGGATTCTTCTTTTACATCTGGATTTTCCTGTTCATTCTCATTTCATATGCTGTGAATATTCCATGTAGTTCGTCCATGCTTATTGAGTTTAGATCTGATCTTTCTTCTAGTGTTGATATCTTAGGATCAAATCTCATAGGATGAGATATTAGTACCTTTTGAGCAATTACGGATTCTTTGATTTCTTCTCCCAATCCTATGATTGCATTTATTGTTTCATCGACTCATAAGAAGTAAGCTGCAATATTCTCATCTTCCTTCATCTTTAGTTGTTCAAACTGACCTCTGTAAGTTTGAAGCTTTGTTTCTTTGTTGAATATCCTTCATAAATATTTTTAAGTTTGTCCCAAATATCTTTAATGGATTTACAATGTGCAACTTTGGTGAATATCGTTTCACTAAGACCATTCAGAAGCTCATTTGTGTCCTTGGAATTATTCTAACCGAGTTTCACTTCTTTTTCATTTGTTGGTGGAACTGCTTGTACTTTGTATCCATCTACAATTGATTGCCAAATTTCAAATCCCCGTGCTTGTATATATGTCTTCATCCTTATGCTCCAAAAATCATACTTTTGTCCATCAAACTGTAGTATTCCATTTTTATACAAGTTGTTTCTCTCCATGATCTACCTTTCAGTGGTTAAACTGATTTCTGAAGGAACCTTCTCTGATACCAATTTTTGGATTACTGTGAGGGGGGGTGAATCAGTAATAGAGAAATGTAATCCTTTTTAACCATATAATCCAAGTGAAATATCAATGTAGCATTATCATCCAATAACTGTAGAGTAAATAAGAAATGAAAAAATGAACACATACATAGTACACCAGTGTTTTACATGGAAACCCAAAACGGAAGAAAACCACACAATTATTTTTCTTATAGGTCTTGAAGAATTGCAATCATTGGAAGCACCAACTTCCTTTGTTTTCCAGCTGCAATTGGCAGGAGGCTCCAACCCCCTAGTTTATCAGGATACAACCTAAGGGAAGCTCCAAATCCCCAATTCTTTGGCTACAACCAAAAGGAGGTGACAACCCCCTAAGTTCTCTGGCTACAACCGGAAGGTGGCTACAACCACCTATCCTTGCCCCGTCAAACCGCCCTGACATATAAGTAGAATGATGGAACCATTGTCATACTATCACTATGATATATACCACTGTACAACTATAACAACCTGTACCACTGACCTGCAGCCAACCTATACCACTGACCTGCAACCAACCTGTACCAATAACCTAAACCATGCATCTACCTGTACCTCAACCTGTACCATAAACAAGTGCATCAACCATGCACCAACCTGTACCAAACAACCTGTAATCAACATGTACCATAAACAAGTGAATAAACCATGCACTAACATGTACCTCAACCTGCAAACCTTCCTTAACTTTAACAACAAGAGACTAGCATTTTCATCAAACTTTACTTTAGTCTCACATGACTAGTTTTGGATTAGTCAAAAATCCTAACTTGAAATAATCATAACTATGTACCTCTAATGAATAAATATATGAATATAATAAAAAATATTCTCCAGTGTGTTTTGTGCAATTCCTCCAGGTGTCACTACTTGGAACCTCTCAAAAAAGGAGTTATAGCAAATATGGCATACCTTGTTGAATTCTGGCTTATTCTAGAGAGCGACACTGTAGAGCGTGCCCCGCACAGAATATTTTTTGTATGGATCTGAAAATTTTACACAACATTCTAAAGATGGTACTCTAACCGAAAAAATTGGTATTACTAAATTTGGATCTGTTATGAAGAATTTATGACGTTTTTACCTGAAACACCTGTTTTGGACTAGTTTCAGGACTAGCCAAAAACCCTATTTTCCACGACATGTAACTCCAAAAATACAATGCCCAACAAGATGCAATTTTTACCACATATACTTGGATATGTTTCCTCAATGGAATATCAATTTCACGGTCTGAATAATTCTAAATTTTTTTTTATGGAGAAAATGGTGAGATGACCTGTAAATAACATACCTTAGAAAGCATCATCAAAAGAAATTATCCTTCCTTGAATTTCGGCCTTCTTTACTTCACCTTCCCTCTGAAATTTGGCTTAGATATTCTTTGGTTACCTCATTCACATATATATATTCAATATTCTCAAGTGTGATGTAAAATGAGAGAGTCTTGCCTCTTATTTATACTTTCATGTAGCTTCCTCAAGGGGTTACCTTTTAACCATCTTAACCCACTTTCCTTATTTTAGGGTTAACCCACTTCTAATTTCTCCATTAAATTTATTATTTAAATAATTTCTTTTGTATTCACTTTGAATTATAGTACACTC
>JASDQU010192542.1:11585-24023 GCA_032191745.1 Picea mariana | reverse complement strand
AACAGGGGGCACACTTACGAATTCCTTCCTCAAAAAGATCTTGGAATCCATGGCAGGGACCAGCCCCCTTGAAAGGGATGTCAATCAGGGGAAACCCCTTCCATGCCCAGTGGAACCCTGGGCAAGGCCCAACACCTATGACCGTCGGATCAACAGGGGGAAACCCCTCCCAAAATCCTTGGAATGCGATGCAAGCTCAACCCTTTACGTCTTATTACGGGAACCAACCGATGATGACTCAACAAGCGCCCATCCGTACACTGGTCAAAATCATGGTTATTAACAGAGCCCTAGATAGAAATCTAACTTTTCCTGGAAACCTGGTGCCAGTCAAACCCCAGGATCCTTTTTCCCCAGCTACAATACACAACCCAAACTACCATTTATGGCAACCCTGCACTTGCCAGATTTGACAAGGCTCTTAAATGACCCCATCTGTCATGATCTAAGTTGTCCTCCTATGTTGACCAAGTTTCCTTTGGACATTCCAAAGTTCGAGGCCAAGCCTAACGAAGATCCTGGTGATCATGTGACTACCTTCCACTTATGGTGCTCATCCAAATCATTAAGAGATGACTCCATTCAGTTGCGATTGTTTCAACGTACTCTCATACAGATTTCTGTGAAATGGTACATCGAGCTCAACCGCTCACGATACTCTTCCATAGGTGAATTGGCAATAGATTTCTTGAACCATTTCCAATTACCTGTGAGATACGACGTCGGCACTGAATTGTTGGCCAATTTCAAGTAGACAAAAGAGGACCATATCTCCGATCATATCCAAGAATGTAGAAGTCAGAAGAGTTTAATAAAAGTGCTAGTCCCACCAACATTCTTGCTAGAGTGGTTCCTTAAGTCTTTGGTACCCCAATTATCTAAAGACATTGCAACATCCGGAGTGTTCTCCAAGGAAGACATGATAATGAGAGAGCAACAACTAGAGATAATTTACTCTCAGTCTGGTTTGCTCTACGATATTTTTCCAGATGAGCTGAGGTCAATCCTTGACAAAACCAGGCAAAGTTCTGGACCACATGCTGATGGAATTATTGGTTCAACACAAACCAAGCCTATTGATCCATTTTCAAATCAATTGCAACAATTGTCGATACAACAGATAGCGGCCAGCCAGACCACTGGTTCAACTGCTCCCCCTACCCAAAAGTTGGATGTACACAGTGTGAAAATGACAAATCCGAAGGGCACCCAACAGCCTAATGGAAAGAAGAAACAATGGAAAAAGGGTAAGGGGGATAAGAAACCCACCAATAATGCTGGCAGGGGCAACATTGAAAAGAAGAAGTCAAAGTATCCTTGTAAAATTTGCAAGGAAGACCACTCGACCCATCAATTCCCTCATCTTGCAGAGGCCCAGAAGTTATTGGCACGACAACAGCATGTCGTGTTAATGAACCCGTTCTCACATGGGAAAAATCTAATTCAAGCCTCCTCAAGAGAGGAAGGGGGCAGTCAAGGACCCCCTCCATCTCTGAGTAATACTTCATCCGCAAACATGTATATGATGAAAGGTGATGCCTATATAATGACTAGAGCACATGATTATGGAAATCCAGGCACCTTTGAGAAGGGTAAAGAAGCCGAAAACCCACCTCTTCCTCGTCAGATTGAGAAGACGTTGGGCGAAACAATGATGTGCATTCATCATTGTGTTGTCTTCTCGATTATTTTTTACATGAATGGGTGGATGAACCCATCTTAGGTTTCCTATCCATTTTCTTTGCTAAAGAAAAGGCTACTATCCATTTCGATTACGACACCTTTCTGGGCGAGACCATCCATGATCAGTTGTTCAAATTCTCCACAGAGGGCATGTTCTGGTATTCTTCAATACTGGCTTACATGTTCACTTTCTTCCAGGAAGACAAACTCTCTTTCCCTATGCAAAAAATGGACCAGGACGACAAACCACTGGCGGTGACTTCTTGGACTTCGCTGCTCAGAGGAAACTCGACAGAGTTTAATTTCAAATAGTTTATTGAGCAGTTTTACCATCCAGTGGTGAGCATGCCCAGTGGAAGACCGGAGTCAAGGGTAAATGAGGAGGTCCATAGAATATTACACCTCTCAGACATCGCCAAGACTGGATATTGGTACCTCTATCAAAATCACACAAAAATCAGTGTATATGGGTGTGAATTAGCTCCATACAAATTGCCCACATACTTTCCTGTCAGGATATTTTCCCTGGATTTTATTAGACAAATGATAAATTCGGATGATATACATTTTGTATCTCTGAAGAAGAAACAACAGATGAGAATCAAGGGGCAGATAGAACCTTTTATCTACAACAGTTGAGCTGCAGGTGAAGAGGAAGATAAATTATTGAAGGAAGTTTAGTACTAGTTTCACTTGGCACTATGATCCATGTGGGATCATTGCAGAGATGAGATCAAAGAACAAAAGCTCTCCATATGCTCACACAATTAAACTAGAAATTGAGAAATATGTGAACTAGATAGAGTGGGAGGTGAACACCCTGGAAGACATTGAACATCAGTCTCTCTTAACCATGATTTCACAGACTACCACTCCACATGTACCAAAGGAGAAAAGACCAAGGAAGGACTCCTCTCCTTCAATCACTGAATTGTTTGTAGAGGATTTCCAGGGATATACCAAAAGGCCAAAAGTCAATCATTCAACTGACACCACTGGTGAAAAAGAAACCCAGTCCACTACAATTATAAAAGGATATCATTCACCTCTTGTCTCAAGAAAACAACATATCTTGTCTACCTATTCATACAAGAAGCAGACTAAAACCTCACTAATCAACCAGTCAAATCAAGGGGGTGCAAAGCTGAGTATTTTTGAGAAATATGATATGATCAAGAAGTAGAATTAGATGTTGACCAACAACACTTATGCTCAGTTTTGGAAGCAAATTTCCACAACATAGCAYAGATTGTTATCAGCTTTTGACACAGAGAAGGGGAGAATGCACATGGAATTTTTGTAGGCACAAGTGCCCCATCCAAAAGAGATCACTRATTACAAAAGCTCGACTCTTGAATTTGATGCCAAACAATTTCATCCAGTTGACTAGATGGATCTGCATAGGGAGACTGGAGAAATTGTTTTCTCCACATTGGCTCATGCTTCCTCTACCGCTACAAAATTACAGGTCTCTCTAAATAATGTTCAGACCCAATTAAAACTGGAGAAAATATCTTCTTTTGTAAAGGACAATAGGGTTAAATCCTTAGAAGAATTGGTGCTCAAAATTGCTTATGAACCTTCAAATGTGAAGGCAACTGAGGAATTGCTTAAGAAAAAGAACACTGACATAGCATCTCTAAGGAAGCAACTGAAATTGCCAGCTATAGAAGACTCACAGGCCAAAGAGATAGTTGAGATAGAAGGGGAGAAGGAGGAATTGTTGAAGCTTATCATGGAACAAAATGCACAAATAAAAGAGATGGAAGTAGAGTTGGAGAGGTTTGTAAAGGAGAAGGAACAAACAACACCTATGGAAGTCATCCCACTAAGTGCAGTTCCTCTCACAGGAGTTAGCACAACAACTGTATCAACAACCACTACAACATAACTTCCATCAACCACCCCATTGACAGCTCTGGAAAAAACTGCAGAGATAAAAAAAATCAATGGAGGAGATGACCCTACGAGGAACAAAGATCGATAGATTGAAAAAAGAGGTTGAGAATCTCCAGGAGCTTAAGACTTCCTACTAGACATGCTACAACATTGAGAGACAAGCATCGGAAAAGCTCAAGCAGGAAATACAACAGCTTTAAAAATAAACAGTGGGAGGCAAAACACTAGTAGAGGCTAAGGAGAAAATTTGGACAGATATCTCCAGATCCATAAATGAAATATGGCCCATGGTGCAAATCATGTTTGAGAAACATGAACTAGTGCTGAGAAGTAGGCAGGCCATCGAAAAAATAAGAGGAGAGCTAGGTGAAATGCCCATAGAAGCTAATGAAATCATTAAGTTTCTGAATTCAAAAACAAAGGAAGAGCTAGAAGACCTGAAAGTTGTATACAGAACAAAAACTGTCCTCGAAGTCAAAATCATTTTGACCAAAAGAGGATTGATGCTACAACTGGAGGAGAAATCCCAGAACATGAAGGTCGGGGCTCAAATATTTTTCAACAAGATTGAGTTGTTGCAGAAGAAAGGTCTTCCTGGTTTGCTAGTTCTAAACGATAAGCTAATGACCCTTTCCGACTACAAAGAGAAGATTACCACGGTGGCCAAGGACAGTTCCAAGTTTTCCGGTATATAGGGTAGCATCACAGGCAAGGCATTCCTAGATAGTTTGCAGCCGGACCTCAGTATTAAGCACGAAATCAAATATACTTTCCTCACCAAGCCGACTTTTGCCATGTATACCGAGATGGATGAAATCTACGACCGACCACTAAAAATTACCATCCCAGGTAAGCAAAGATGGGATGATTTGTGTGAATTGATCGAGTAAAGATGAATTTTAACATCTAAGTGAGCAAGCAAAGTAGTCAAAGTCATAGGAATGACTCACCAACGACCTTCCCCAAAACTAGTGAGAAATATCTGACAGATCATCATCAATTCCTACTTTTTTGTATCTTGTTACCTAGTTAGTTAGATCTAGAGTATGCCACGTCCTGATCATTAATGACAAGGTCATTTGTAATTCTGGTTATAAATACTTCACACTTCGAAGTAATGAGCGTTAATATTTACACCCAAGCAACCTGTAAGCACTATAATTGTTATCAGATATCTACCAGTAATAAAAGGGACATTTCACAGGATTCTCACGTGTTAGATGTGTGTGAAGTTTTCTCATCTTTGTTGAATGTTTATCTCTCTCAGTATTCATTTTGTTTTTCTAAATCCGATCATTTGGAAGTAGTGAAAGTTGCAAAATTTATCCTCGTATACTTTGTTTCCGACTTTAAATGATCTAAATGTTTTCTTCTAATGTTATAATTAAGAAATTCTTAAATGCTTCTTGGTTATAATTGTTTATCTCATCTTTCCTGCCTTACATCATTTATATGCTAAAGAATCCAACAGTTTCATTATCCTTCCCTATGAGAATACCTTTTAAAACCTGTTAGTCAGTCTCAACATTTTATAAAACAGACCCCATATCCCNGGAAGTAGTGAAAGTTGCAAAATTTATCCTCGTATACTTTGTTTCCGACTTTAAATGATCTAAATGTTTTCTTCTAATGTTATAATTAAGAAATTCTTAAATGCTTCTTGGTTATAATTGTTTATCTCATCTTTCCTGCCTTACATCATTTATATGCTAAAGAATCCAGCAGTTTTATTATCCTTCCCTATGAGAATACCTTTTAAAACCTGTTAGTCAGTCTCAACATTTTATAAAACAGACCCCATATCCCAATGGATGCGTAAGTGACGTTTCAGCCATTTTATAAAAATAAACAATTCCATCCTATTCATTCTAACTAGCCTAATATATGAAATTTGAAACAAAGTTAAATCTTACAGAGAGATCCCTCTCTAAAATTGGTAGGGCTAGATCCCAGTTTCGAAGTGGTTAGATAAAGTTACCTCTGGTAAATTTCTTCTTCCTTTCAACAACCTCTGGGAATTTACAGAGTGATAACATAATTGGCGACCATACTGGGGAGCTGAACAAACTTTCCATCCCTTGATTTCTTTCCCCTAGATAAAGAAAAAATTATTTTTGAACTAATCACAAACCCTAAATTTATATAGAGATAATGTTTGGAGGTTTTTAAAGTTTTTATATATTAGTTAAAAGTTTCTAAAAAAAAAAAAGTTGAATCTTACAGAGAGATCTCTCTCTGAAACTGGCAGGACTAGATCCCATTTTTGAAGTGGTTGGATAAAGTTACCTCTGGTAAATTTCTTCTGCCTTTCAACAACCTCTGGGAATTTACAAAGTGATAACATAATTGGCGACTGTACTAGGGAACTGAACAAACTTTCCATCCCTTGATTTCTTTCCCCTAGATAAAGAAAAAATTATTTCTGAACTAATCACAAACCCTAAATTTATATAGAGATGATGTTTAGAGGTTGTTAAAGTTTGTATATATTAGTTAAAAGTTTCTAAAAATAAAAAATAAAAAAATTTTGGCTCCTAAAAGAGTTTTCACTAGATCTCATCTAGACCCAGAACCTGCAATAGCAATAGACAATCCCAAAAAATTAATCAGGAAGAAAAACACTGTGGAGGGTTCCGGGAGCCAGAACCCACATCAAAAGTTCCCTTCTCTGCCAGAGAAGTTGGTTTCCCTTCAAGATCTCAAGTTTGATATATCTTTTGAACAAAGCCTTTTCAGAACAAAATCTGACAGCTTTGTCAGTGAAACAATTTTAGATCAAACATTCTTTCAGCCCAGGACCCCTGAAATACTCTCTCCCAGAGCTGAAGTTGATCAATGTTTTCACCCAGAATCTGATAAGCTTGAAGATATAGTTGCAAATCTTGTTCAATCCTTAGAAAAAACCTACCTTCAGCAGTCAGTCAAATTTCCTTCCTTGACTTTTGCTGCAGCTTCTGTTAAACCTAAACCAGGTCACTCTGTTCCTCCCAACCCTTCATATTCTATAACTATAGTCACTACCTCTCCTATCACATAGGTTGTTGTTCAACCTCCTCCACCAATCATGGCAGCAAGATATAATCCATTAGTGTTGGTTGCTCCTTTACATGCCATGCCTAAATATTATCAAACTAGACTCCCTCAGTTTGATAGTACTAGTCCTCTGAATGCACAACAACATGTTGACAAAATGAACGATTATTTTGATTTGCAGGAATTGGATGAAGCTGATGTGAAGATGATACTATTTGCACAGAGTCTAACTGGAGAAGTCAAAAAGTGGTTCAAAACCTTGTGTGTTGCTACGATAACTGACATTGTCGTTTTTCATTGAAATTTCCTTGACAGGTGGGAGGTAAAGAAAAATCCTCTCCGGAATCCTGTCAGAATATGAGAACATCAGAAAAAACCAAGGAGAGACAGTGCATGATTACTGCACCCGTTTCAACAATCTATACAATGCAATTTTGGCTGATATCAAACCACCACAAGGTTTGGCATTAATAAAATTCCCCAATGGATTTGACGCAGACATGTCTTATTAGCTAAGGGAGAGAAATGTTGCGACTCTGGAAGACATTCAAAAAAGTTTCGTCAGTGTGGAAGCAAATCTTTTGGCCAGAAGGGCCAGGTAGAGAACATAAAGGAGGTTCACCATCAAAGAAGAACCTTCTACTTCCTCATCAGATGCCAAACTAGATTATCTAGCCAGAGCTATGGAGAAAATGATGGATAGACTCAATATAATTGATAGAAACCCACCTAGGGAGAACTAAGCTACTCCTCAAATTCAAAACCCAAAATTCAGAAGAAATCCACCCTAGATCAGGTAGAGAGATCCTAGAGATCAAAGAGAACAGAGGGGGCCTGATCAATAGATCATACCAACCCTCCAAGAGAATTGTGTTGATGATGGGGAGGAGGTAATTGAGGAGTTTGATGACACTCACATAAACCTCATGGGCGATCATGATCATGATCATGAATCCATTTTTCTCACCCAGGAAGAGCACAAGATGTTCCTCCTTTCACAAACAGAGGTCAATGAGGAAGTTGAGGAAACAAAATAGTAGGCCTTTGAGAATGTAATAATGGAGTTCCACAATCAGTATAACCTGAGGAGTAAGAAGGAAAATGAGAACCCTCCAAAGAAGGCTGCTGAAACAAAGAAGGCTACTGAAACCAAGAGAATAATAGAGACCAAGAAAGCCTTAGAAAAATCTCCCAAGAAATTCCCTGAGAGGAATAATGTTGAACCTCGTACACAAAAAACTCTAGAAATACTACAAAGAGAAAATCAGACTGGGGTTTCATCAACCAGTCAACCAAGTGCACCCGGTCATAGAGATCCGATAGATAAACTAGAAGTACAGGCCTTAAGAAAAGCCTCCACTACTTTCAGCCTTGAAGGGGAACTAGCTAAATTGAAGATTCCCATTCCCCTCTCCAAGCCGATGAACAAGAACACTTACAGGTCACATGTGATTAAAGATTTAAGTATCGAACCTGAAATAGGTACTAAGTTTTTGAATGTTGGATGTGAAAAACACTCGGACATGGTGAATCTCGTTGATGATCAACCTGAGATTATGTTTGGTATTGAAGCTGATGGTAAAACTGATAACAATGTTGTTTCCCCTTTGTACATCATCCTGAATATCCACGACTTGATATTACACAATGCTATGCTGGATTCGGGCACCTTGCACAACCTGATGCCGAAAGTTGTGATGGAAAAGTTGGGACTTGAGGTCACCAGACCCTATAAGGATTTTCATTCTTTTGATTCTATAAAGGTCAAATGTATAGGCCTGATTAAAAACTTATGCATCACCTTGGCTCTAATCCCAATAAAAAGTATGGTGATGGATATTGTAGTTGCTGATATTCCCCCGAAGTACGGTATGTTGCTGTCGAGATCTGGGGGAGATAAACTGAGAGGAACCCTGTATTTAGATATGTCCTACACCACCATTCTAATTTTCGGACAACAGAGAAGACTGTATAGAGAAACCTTAATGAAGTATATGGTAAGCAGTCAGGAAAAGCCACACAATTACCCACTATACTCTGCACACTTTGATCTGGATTATTTCATTATGTACAATGATGGTGATTAGGAAGAACAAATCACTCAGCTAGAAGATGATATACATGATTCGAAAGAAGATAAAGTGATCACTGAGGCAAGAGATGTTGAAATGGTGGAAAGTGAGGAACCGTGAGCAGATTTTTGGAGCATGGACTTTGATGGTAGAGTGAGAAAATACAAAGTTGGAGCTGGAGTTTGGTTACATAAGCACAGATCAAGGTATTCAGAGAGACATTCCTACAAACTGAATTTCCAATGCACTAACAACATAGCTGAGTATGAAGCTTTGATGCTTGGCCTAAAACTATTGAAGAAAGTTGGTTCCAAATAGATAATGGTAAGGGGCAATTCTGAATTGATTATCAAGAAAATCAAAGGTGAGTATGCAGCTAAACATCCCAGACTTAGAGCCTATAGGAATTTTGTTTTGGATGCCCTACAATTCTTTACTGAAATCGACTTGTAGGTAATGCCTAGAGGACAAAACATACTTGCAGACGGGCTGACTACATCAACAACTACCTATAAAATTCCTTTTCATCACACTCGCAATTACAAAGTGGAGGTGAAGTGCAGACCAACCATTCCTAACAACATTAGATACTGGAAGGTATTTGGAAATGATGATCAAATTGAAGATTTTCTACAGTGTAAGAATGATTTTGAATGTACAAACATAGATTTTGAAAATGATGATGAGATTGTAAATAAATCCGTTTTTGAAACTGGTAGTGTGAATAACTTAGATTCTGAAGTTTTGAATGAAGATAAAGTAGATGCAGATGAATTGAATGAAAATGAGATAGATTCTGATATTCTACAGTTGAAAAATAATGTGTTACCTAGAGGTTTAGTTCCGCTGGAAGACTTGTTCGATTTTAATGATGTAGCCAAAAAATAAAAAATTGAAGCTAGTGGTAAAGAGGTCGAAGAGTGCAACATAGGAACTGATGAAAATCCCAATATGATAAAACTTTCTAAATCTCTACCCCCCGAGTAAAAATGCAAATACATTGAACTTTTTAAGGAATATGTGGATGTTTTTGACTGGGGTTATGAGGACTTAAAATCATACGGCACAAGTATCATACAACATCGGATTCCCATAAAAGAAGAACAAAAACCTTTGAGGCAGAAACTTAGGAGAATAAATCCCAATTTGCTTCCCCTGATAGAGAAAGAAATCAAAAAGATGTATGATGAAAAAATCATATTCCCCTTGAGATTCTCCAAATGGGTTTCTAACCTAGTTCCCACTAGGAAGAAAACTGGCGAGATCAAACTTTTCATAGATTTCAGGAATCTGAACAAAGTCTCCCTCAAAGACAATTACCCTTTGTCCAAAATGGACCACATTTTACAAAAGGTGGTTGGGCCCAGTAGGATATCCTTACTAGATGGCTTCTCGGGCTACAACCAAGTCCTTGTCCACCTAGAAGATCAAGAGAAAATAACATTCACTACACCTTGGGGAGCCTTCATGTATGTGAAGATTCCCTTTGGTTTTATGAACACTGGTGCCACTTTCCAAAGAGAAATGGATATTGATTTTGTGGATGAACTTGGGAGGTTTATAGTCATGTATCTGTATGATGTGACTGTTTAATCCAAATCTGATGAGAAACACTTGCAAAACCTCAGACGTGTGTTTGAGAAGTGCATGAAATTTGGGATTTCATTGAATCCAAAGAAAAGCCTCTTCGGGTTAGAGGAAGGAAAACTGTCGGGACACATAATATCGAAAGGCATAATTAAAATAGACCCCAGTAGGATAGAGGCCATCTAGAGGGTGGAACACCCTAGGAACATCAAAGAACTACAATCATTGATTGGAAAAATAAATTTCCTTAGAAGGTTCATACCCAACTTATCCGAACTTCTTAGGAACATCACTAATATGTTGAAAAAAGACACAAAAATCAAACGGAACACTGAGTCCAAACAGTCATTTGAGCAAGCGAAACGCGCACTCACACAAGCCCCATTTCTGATCAGCCCAAATTACACCAAAGACTTTTCTCTTTTCTCTTTTACATCTAAACACACCATAGCAGATGTTTTGTTGCAGAAAAACAACGAAGGGTATGAACAACCCATAGTGTTTTTCAGCAAATCTTTGAGAGATGTTGCTTTGAACTATAAAATAATGGAGAAGCAAGATTTTTCTTTGGTGAAATCCATAAAATACTTCAGAGTATATATTCTTCATTCTCACACGATTGCATACGTTCCAAACATAGTGGTTAAGGATATCCTGACCCAGGATAATCTAGATGGTAGAAGAGGAAAATGGATTGTGGTTATTCTGGAATACGACATTGAAATAAAACCTACTAAACTGATCAAAGGACAGGGTTTGGCCAAACTAATGGCCGATTCTAATTTTCATGCCCTAGATTTTAATTTTTTGGTTGCAGTTGACGGACAGGAAGAGTAGGCGAATCCAAATGTAAAGGAGGTATTCTTAAACTCTCCTTGGTACGTAGACCTCATTTTTGTACTCCATAAATTACAAGATCCTCCTAGTTTGACTAAGACCAAATCCAGATTTATTAAATTGAAAGCAATGAAATTTTGTATTCTAGAAGGTAATCTTTATTGGAAAGAACCTGGTGGTATGTTGCTTAATTGCCTGTTAAAAGACGAAGCTGACAAATTTCTTCAAGATTTTCATGCAAGAGACTGTGGTGGGCACCTGAGCTGGAAGACCATAGCTAACAAGATTTTGAGAGCTGGTTTTTACTGGCCTAGTTTGTTTGTCGATGCTCATCAGAAAGTTACTTCTTGCCATAAATGCCAAGTTTTCAAAGGTAAAAGGAAGCTTCTACCACTCCCTATGAAACCTAACTCAGTCGAAGCTCCTTTCCAACAATGGGGTTTAGACTTCATTGGTGAAATACATTAGTCCTCCTTGGGCCAACACAAGTGGATCCTCACGACCACAGAATACTTCACCAAGTGGATCAAGGTTGTGCCATGCAGGCAAGATACTGACTCTGTTATCATCAAGTTTTTAGAAACTAACATCTTGTCTCTTTTTGGATGCCCCAGAAAAATTATAGATGACAATGCTACAGCTTTCAGATCCAAAAGGCTCATAGATTTTTGTAGTCAATATCTCATTAATCTGGGAGACTCAAAAACTTATTATCCTCAAGGAAATGGGCTAGCTAAGTCATCAAACAAAACTTTGGTGAAAATTCTTAGGAAAAAACTACAAGAAAATAAGAAATCATGGCATAATAAGTTGGTTTTCGTGCTCTGGGCTGACAGAATGAGCACCAAAAGAGAAATAGACATGTCTCCATACCAATTGGTATATGGCAATGAATTCGTTTTTCCCCTTTCATTAGGAGTCCTTGTCATGAAACTATTGCATGAAGCGTAAGTAGAACCAATTGATTTTCAATAGAGAATAAATCAAATGATTCATTTAATGCAGTCCAGAGAAGAGGTATATAACAAGACTCAGGTCATACAGGAGAACATAAAAAATATCTTTGAAAGAAGGACTAAAGAAGATGATTTTGAGTTAGGCGGCTTGGTTCTGAAATGGGATTCTAGAAATGAGGATAAGGGTAAGCATGAAAAATTTGATAGCTTATGGAAAGGACCTTACACCATTCAGGCATTCAGAGGAAATAACACATTTTTGCTCAAAAATAGTGATGGAACAGACCTGCCAGGTGGACCGGTTAATGGTAGGATGCTGAAGCATTATTTTCCTTCCCGATAAATATCTCATAAATCCATATTCATTTTAC
>JASDQU010192540.1:0-13701 GCA_032191745.1 Picea mariana | reverse complement strand
ATATGTTAGAGGTATATCAATTATAAGGCATTGGATAATACCATGATTAAGAATTTATACTCAATTTTGATGATCAAAAGTTTTTTCGACTATCCTTATGAAGCAAATCATTTCCATAAGATTGACTTAAAATATAAAGATCAATATGTTCAAATAAAGGAGAAAAGTATTTGAAAAACAACCTTCATAAAATGAAGAATTACTCCACCATGAACTCAATAGCCTATACACATAGTCAATGAAATGGAATGCAATTTAACCTAAACCAAAAAATCAAATCGTAGTCAAGTGGACAACATTGAACTATATTAAAGTGGTCATCATTCAACTATATTAAAGAGTTATGACGATACTTGAAATTGAAAAATCATGTCAAATAAGTTAAACTTGCTTGTATCATAGATCAAATTACCTTTGCATACTGAATTTGGTTGGACCAATATAGAATCGTGTTCAATAGAGTTCTTATGATGAATTGAGGAGGTGAATTTATAATGCACCAACATTAGTTGGGATTATTAATCGAAATGCATATTAGCATACACCACATTTAGAATCATGAAAGTTGATATTCTTTCATTTAAGGAGATTTGTATAATTGATTTAACATGAAAGTTGATATTCAAGTTGATATTCTTTCATTTAAGAAGATTTGTGTAATTGATTTAACAAATGAAGTAATGATGATATTATATATGTTAGATAAAGAAATAATTAATAATTAATTATTTTGGAAAAAAAATTAAAATTAATTTTTTTTTTTTAGAAGGTGGCAAAATCTATTATAATTTAGTTGTCAAATAATAATTATAATAATTATTATTGGCTACTATATGTGAATGTAAGTTGATTCATTATTATTATTCAAAGAAAACTATGTCACCTAAAATAATTTGCTTTTGGTTAAGGGTAGACTTTCACTTATACTTCTAAGTCCTTGATTGTTAACTAATCAAAAACAATGTTAGGTCTTACTCCAAGACCAAAAGACACTTTCAACATAAATAGTATAAAGTCATTATCCATTATGATCATTACTGAAATTACTTCTAATTAGATCATATGCTTTTTAATAACATCTAACCTTAATCCTATACATTTCCAAATAACAAAACCAAATAATCAAATAGCAACGAAGTAAAATTGTATATACTTTGAAAAGAAAGGCTACAATTGATTTGAGAGTCACACCACTGTAAGATAGTTACTTTGAAAAAGACAATGAATCTTGCGTAAAGTTAATTTTAATAATTTATTGACAAATGGGAACAAAATATAAAGGGAGGCTTTTTATGAATAAAATTTAAAGAAAGATATTAGAATTAGAATTTTATTTGAAAATTGGTCCGTATTTCGATGATGGTCTCTTATCATGATTTTCCAAATAACAATAGATTTGTGAATTTTGAAAGGAGAGGAATAAATCTACAATAGATTTGTGCATTTTGAAAGGAGAGAAATAAATCTTTATAAATTCAAGTACTCAAAACATTTTCCAAACATATTTTTAGATATATTGTTATATAAATTTTTAAAAATTATATTTGATATCGACATATAAAAAAACTTGGAAATAAATATTTATACTAAAAATGAAAGATATAAAACATAAACATGAAAGATATAAAATATGTTTTATGTAAACAATATTTTTATATATTTTATTTGATAGCTATTATCAAAATTATATCATTTCGTTTCGTTAAAAATGAAAGATATAAAATATGTTTTATGTAAACAATATTTTTATATGTTCTATTTGATAGCTACTATCAAAGTTATATCATTTCATTTCGTCAAATGTAATAGGGTATTATTGAAACATTGGTTAAAAGTGAGAGAATAACCACATATTCGATAACCCTACCTAAACTAATGTGTCTAAACTACAATATCATTTTAGGTGGCAATTTATGGTTTTATATCACTTCAGGTGGCAATTTATGGTTTTATAGTATTCACTTTTAATCCACATATTTGAAGGAAAAATGGTAGGGTATTATTGAAACATTGGTTAAAAGTGAGAGAATAACCACATATTCRATAACCCTACCTAAACTAATGTGTCTAAACTACAMTATCATTTTAGGTGGCAATTTATGGTTTTATATCACTTCAGGTGGCAATTTATGGTTTTATAGTATTCACTTTTAATCCACATATTTGAAGGAAAAATGGTAGGGTATTATTGAAACATTGGTTAAAAGTGAGAGAATAACCACATATTCGATAACCCTACCTAAACTAATGTGTCTAAACTACAATATCATTTTAGGTGGCAATTTATGGTTTTATATCACTTTAGGTGGCAATTTATGGTTTTATAGTATTCACTTTTAATCCACATATTTGAAGGAAAAATGGCTTTTTGAAAAGCACTTAGGCATTGGAGTTAGTTGTATTGTTTTTGGGTGCATCTCACTATTTACATTGTATTTATCACTGTTTTTCTAAGTGAGTTATATGATTTTTATATAAAAAATATGTGTCCTCAAGGCTACAACACCATGGATTTGTGGTAATATCTTTGATTGTATTCTTGTGGGTTAAATCTTTGTTGTGATAAAGCTCATCAAGTTTTTTCATTTCTTCATTGATAATGGAAACAACTACATCACAATTGTCAAGCTTAAGCACTCCATGGACCAAACAAGCTATGATTTATCTTTTCAAGAGTTCACATGAGATTATCTTAAATTGTAACATACCCAGTACCCTCTGTCCATCGTTGACGATATGGAGTACTACTTGAAAAAATAATTCTTCCTTCATATTCTTGCAATAATATCATATTATAATTTACCCAGCCATCTAATGAGGTTGTAATCCACATCGTATAACTTTAATACCATAATTACTCATTGTCATTGTAACAACCCAAATTGATTATTTAATTTTCACAGTTGTTAATTTAAATTTAATTTTTTTATTAAAATAAATAAGACTTTTTATTATTTTATTATTAAAAAGTAGGTGAAGTAATTAATGAAGGGATAAGGTTGTTTGGGAATTAATGAGGGGGATAAGGTTTTTGGGGAATTGAATGAGAGGGGAGGATAAGGAAGAGAGGAGGGGACTTGGAGAGGGGTTTCATTTTGTTTTGGAAAATTCTGCAAGAGGTGGAAGAGGAGGAGGAAAATTGGGAGAAAACGTTGTTTTGGGAACTCTCACAAGGCACTGTTGTTGCTAGGAACTTTGGGCTCGGGATCCAAGAAACCGCAAGGATTCCTGGAGCTAGGGAGTCAGAGAGGTTGTTCCTAGTTGGTTGGGGGGTTAATATCCAGTTGGGCAGTTTGGGAAAGCACAAGAACAAGTGAACCCAATGTTGAATCAACCAACCTGCAGGGGGAGGTATGTATTTTACCAGTTGGTCTGTTATCATTATGTTGTTGTTGTTGTTGTTGTGTTGTTGTTATCATTATTATGTTGTTATTGTTATTATGTTGTTATCGTTATTATGTTGTTGTTGTTTATTCATGGTATAAGAAAATCATGAAAGAAAATCTAAACTAAATTTCAGTCATTTTAGTAGGAGATTATAAAAAGTATTTATTTATTTTGAGTCCTGAAATAGGTAGGCCTTACAAATGGTATCGGAGCCCGATTTTAAAACTGAAACTTGGGCTTGACCACCCACATAACTGAATCTATTCATGTTGATAAAAGAGGTGTCATCATCAAAATTTGTTGCAAGTTGTGATTTTGCAATTTCTGATTTTGCACAGAGTAATATACCTGATGTGCCTCTACCCAGGAGGTGAATAGGAACATATTGTGATTTTTGTCGAATCATGTGGCCCTTCCTTTGATAATATCCACACCATTTCCTTTATAATATCCCTCATAGAAAGAAGCTATATCTTCAGTGAACATACGAGGCATGAACCATGGCCCAGGGCACACCATTTTAACTTTATAATTGTTGATTTTTATGACTGCGAAAAGTTCAAGGCCAATATATCTGCCACCACCTTAGTGCTTTTATTCTTTCCTCCAGCTGTAATCGTTCATGTAAGGTAGAAACTGTTGCTACAACCTGTGACACAAACGCCCTGCTCTCCAAAATGTCCACATCCGCAAGCTCAAATTTGTCTCCTTTCCCCACATTTCAAGTCACATTGTAATTGAATTCAGAGGGATTTATTTTCATATTTGCACTAGTTAGTCTCTCTCTCTTTGTGGTCGTAGAAAACTCTACAACATCTTCAACGACATTTGCATTTGCATTTACTTCCTGATGAGAACCATTGCCATCATCCACAATCAAAAACTTACTTGAATCCTGTTGAATTTTGGCAATTTTTGGCTCTTCATCTACAAAGGCATATGAGAGTGTGGAACCAGCACAAATAAAACAATGCATGAGCATGCCAATAAGAAAACCTTTACCATATGCATGACCGTATAGAATAGAAAACTGAGAAGATAGCCATCCTGCACTTTCAAGCAGAATTGGACCATAAAAAAAAGAGTTGTTCTCAAGTCTGGCGATTTGTTCAGAATTCACAGGTGAACTTTCTCAGTATACCACTCTGGAGGGTTCGACGAAGGTGTTGCTTGGAAGAAGGTGTTGCTTGGAGGGCGGAGGTGGAGAGCAGGTGGGTTGCGGGCGTGGGACCTCCAACCCATTCCTTGGCATCTCGGTCGAGAGGCGGTGGCTGGGAGAGCCTACACGTAGTGCATGGTCTCTTAACCCTTGTGGGTTTATGCATAAGACCCTACAAATATCTGATCTCTGTCTTGGTGATGCCTGAGACTCTCTGGAACGTGAGTTCGACTCCCCAGAAGCATCCTACGTTGAATTGGGCAAATTGTTGGCCAGGGTCTGGGACATCATCATGTTGGATTTTTAGCTTGGGAGGTACCCTGCATGTTTTGTCTTGTATGCAGATGTAACCTTATGTTGACACTACTAGGCACTTAACTTTGTAATGGGTTTTTATAAAGTTGTAAAGTGGTTCTTTTATTAAAGTGACTTTTTAATAAAATGTACCTTCTAATTTTAAAGTGACTTTATTTTATAAAGTGCACTTATGTAATAAAGTGAAATGTACTTTAATATTTTAAGTGATTCAATTTGGAGGGAATGAATCATGACCCTTGATCTTGAAAAGGAAAGATTAGATCTTGGCCTTTGGATTTAGGGTTCGGGAAGGTGAAAAGACACTTTGGAGGGAAAATGTCATTTTCAGATTTATAAAAGAATGCATTAGGTAGTGTGCAAGACATTAAGAGGAGGAGATTGAGAGATAATTTATGAGTCTTGAGAGAGCAAAGATGACACGTTTCCCAAGAGTTTTTGAGCACAAATCCCAAGAGGATGTTATGTTTTGTGGGTGATGAGTTTTATGATGTTAGAGAAGTCGTATTGTACATATCCATACAGTTCGTACAACAGGTTGGGAGGGCACATAAATCGAGGCAGCTTGCAACATGGATTTTGAGGCAACCATTTCATCATTTTCTGTTGATGAAGGGGCAGTTCCGTTGTTGTCTGTACAACAAATATTTTGGCATAGATTTCGAGGTGTTGGAAAGGGAAAATCCATACAACTGTATGGATTTTCTGGGCATGGAAATCAAGGTAGATTTTGGGACAGTTTTGGTGCTGAGGTATTTTTTTCTTGGCTGGAAATTGTGTAATTGTTGTTGATATGTACTTGCGTGAAGCTGAATAATAAGATCTCTCTCTCTCTCTCTCTCATTGGGTTTTCCCTGACATTTGTCTAAATTTATGAGTTATTCATGGGTGATTGAATGTTGTTCATTGTGTTTATTTCCACTGCATAATTACTTAGCAATGTGTATTTCTGCTTATGGTAATTTTGAATGTGGGTTTTAGACATTTCATAATTCATGCAAGGCAGGTATCTCTAGGTTACTAAGTGTATGACAAAATATTAGCTTGTTGATTTTTGTCATTAAAATTTACACATCGTCCGGCCCCTGGGCAATCGAAGGCCCCTCTGTATCAATTGCACCGCTGCTCCTCGAAGTTGCGTTGCCCCCAAATTCAAGCTTTCTCAGCCACCTGTCCATCAGGTTATTTACAGGGGAAACTGTGCTAATTCCTCTTCTTGTGCTCAATGGAGAATTATTGTATGACTTGAGAGGATCCCAATTGTGTGTAGAGACCAGTGAAAGGAATGGGTCGAGGGATTTTTTTTAAGGAGAATTCTTGAATTGGGTCGTCGCCAGGAAGAGATAAGATGTTGTAATGAGATACCTCGCCTGCACTATTGAGGACATTTCTATCGATTCTAACTTCTTATCTCTATTTTGACACTACTTTCCACATACCAGTCAATTCGATGTTCCATATAGGTCAATGGATACTACGAATATGGAGGTTTTGGGTTTTATGCAACTAGAGAATTTGTTAAGTTGGGTCTCAAATCTAGAGAGATCGCAATTATATCAAAAGAGGTTGTAGCTCCATATGAAAGACCTGCACTTAGCAAGTCTTATCTCTTTCCGAAAGGAGTTGTGCGAATTTCGGGTTTCCATGTTTGTGTTGGGAGTGGAGGAGACAGGCAACCCCCGGTTGTCGAACCCTCGGCCCCCAGTTGCAAAGGAAAAGGCGGTCGGGATGAATTAATGCATGTTGTGTGAGTGAAATGAGGCGGGGTAGGGTTTTAGAGTGGGGGGGCAACGTGGGCCTCATGCGAGGTCCCACGATGCCTCAAATTTGTTTTTATTGTTTTTTTTAATTTTATTATTATTTATTTATATATATAAATTATTTAAATAATTTTTAATTATTTTATTATTTGTTTTTTTATTTTATTTTATTTTTAAATGTTATTTATTATCATATATAAATTATTAAACGATTTAAATAATTTAAATTATGTAAAATTTAAATTATATAATATTATATATATATATAAAGTATATATTGTATGTGGTATAGATGAGTGTTGTAATAAATGGTAGTTATTATAATGATATATATGATATAAGTATAGTGTATAATATGTGAATATTGATCATATATGTATTATATATGATAGTATGATGTATAGTATGTACATATGATATGTAATTAGTGTATGCATATTAATATGTAAAGGTGTAATATATACACATATTATATAATGTATATATATATATACATAGGGTGTATATATAAGTAGATGTTATATATAATTATAAATTGAAATGTATGAAGACACTAATTACCCAAAGATATAAGTTCTATGAGAGTATAAAGTAATTTATGGAAGGGTTAGACACTTAAATAAGAAAGACAATTAGAGTAAGGGGCGAGGATACCACAGTACTAGTGTAACTAGCAAGGAAAGAAAGATAGAAGGATACCTATCAAGATATACCAAGATTAGATGTTTTAACCCTGACCTAAGCCACTTAACCTAAAGAGAGTAATGTTTGTTTACAGACAAGTAAAAAAAAAAAATACGCCTAAACCTATGTTTGCAAGTATAAGTTTGAGTGAATGTGTAATGCCTTAAACTCTTCCCTGATAAGCATTTGGTTTGATGCAGATTCAGTTATTCAAGATGGTTAGGACTCGAGGAAATCGAGGTTGAGGGGCATTGTCGCAAGTACCGCCAATGTCGGCGCTACCACCACCATCGCATGAATTAGCTCTCATTTTGCACTCTTTAGAGGCTATTAATGAGACATTAAAGGGACACCAATCAACAAATGTTGAAGTGGAACCCCCACCATCTGGAGTGGGTAACCTTGAAGCATCAAGGGACTCTGAGGGAGAGCCTCCACCAGGGGACATCACTAGAGACCTACAAAAGATCAAACTTCCAGAGTTTGTTGGGGGTCATGCAAGTGAACGTGTAGAGGCATGGTTGGAAGGAATGATGCGATGTTTCTCCTTAAGAGACTATGCTTCCACATCTAAGATGAAGATAGCCATCTTCAGTTGAGGGACAATGCCTTGAACTGGTGGGGTAATCTGGAGAGGTAGTTGCACCTTACCCCAGACACCGTCTCATGGGAGATTTTTGAGGAAAGGTTCCAGAAGAAATATTTTCATGCATACTATGAGGAACAACAAGTAGGAGCATTTCATGCTCTAGTTGAGGGAAACATGACCGTGAAAGAGTACGAGATTAGGTTCATGGAGTTAGTAAAATATGTCTCGTACATGGATACCAATCAACAACGGGTAGAACGTTTTGGGTACGGGTTAAACCCTAAGATAAGGGATATGGAAACCATCGTCAATAGCTGAAGAAGTTGAAAATGCGTGTTACGTGCAGAAGCATATGAGATTAAATCAAGGTATGAGGTCAACCATTCCACAACATCCTGGATTTGTGGAGAAGGCCCCTAAGACCTTCTCTAGGGGAGGAAGCTCTAGGCCACCTCCTTATGGAAACAAAGTCGCTCCTAGATCAGTTACAACAGGTATTTCAATGGAAGCGAGTGCAACATCCCACTCATCACTAACGATGTAGGTAGGTCCATGACCTTCTCAAGGAGCAACAAGTAGGGGCAGGGGTTCAAGGGGAAGGAACTCATTTCAGAGACCATCATAGGGCAGTGTGCAGGTTCCATCTCGTGTTACTTGTTGGGGGTGTGGAGGACCCCATTACCAGCGTGACTATCCTGAGTCACAATCAGGCTTTGTGCATAGAGAAGGAAAGGCCCCGATGGGAAGAGCGAGCAGTAGCGACCAGATTTATGGAGCAGTTAATAATCGTTAGGCAGAACATCAATCCACAGTGGTGGAGTCGTCAGGTATGTTGAATCATATCAATGTTAAAATTTTATTTGATTCTGGTGCTACAGAGAGTTTCATTTCACCTTGTGCTTTATAAAAGTGTGGGTTGGAAGCCTACGAGCACGATGACTTTAAACAAGTCAAGATGGCTTCAGGGAAAAAACAAGTAGTAGGACCTAGCGTCGATAATTGTCTAATAGACCTGGGAGTGTGTACTACTAGGTTGAAGGTGTATGTCACTACTCTAGAAACGTATGACCTAATCATTCAAATGGATTCGTTAGAAGCCCATCAAGCTATGGTAGATTGTTTTGCAAAGAGGGTGCTTTGTGTTGACGATAAAGGAAGGTCAATAGAGATCCATGGTGTACGGAAGAAGGTGTCTCTACACTTTATCTCGACCAGGAAGGTTAAACGTTGCATGAGTCAAGGTTGTCGATTATATGTAGTGGAAGTAGTCAATGAAGGGAAAGGACCCTCCCTGGATCAGTATCCAGTATTGTCGGAGTTTAAGGATGTTTTTCTGAAAGAGTTGTCATGGTTACCTCTTGAGAGGGAGCTTGATTTTACCATCGAGATAAAACCTGGTGTAGAGCCAATTTCCAAGACACTGTATAGGATGGCAGTGCCAAAAATTTGTGAATTACAGATGTAGTTGAATGAACTACTTGACTTGGGACTAATAAGACCTAGTGCCTCACCTTGGGGTGCACCGGTAATTTTTTTCAAGAAGAAGGATGGTTCCTTACGACTATGTATAGATTACAGGGACTTGAACCATGCTACAATGAAAAATAGGTACCCAGTTCCACGGATAGATGACTTCTTTGATCAGATGAAAGGAGCAACAATTTTCTCAAAAATTGATCTGCGATCAGGGTATCACCATTTAAGGATTAAGGAAGGCGATATTCCTAAAACTGCCTTTCAAACTCGGTTTGGGCATTATGAGTTCTTTGTAGTACCTTTTGGTTTGACCAATGCGCTAACAGTATTCATGAGCCTCATGAATGGTGTATTCTAAAAGTACTTAGACTGCATTGTATAGGTCTTTCTAGATGATATCCTCATCTATTCCAAGAACGAAAGAGAACATGAGGAACACTTGCAAGTGATGTTTTCATGCCTTAGAGAGAACAAATTGTATGGCAAGTTGTCGAAGTGTTCTTTCTTCCATAAATAAATTCACTATTTAGGTCATATCATTTCCGGTGAAGGAATCTTTGGGGACTCAGAAAAGGTAAAGGCCAATATGGAATGGCCAATGCCGAAAAATGCTCATGAGGTAAGAAGCTTCACGGGGCTAGCGAGTTATTATCGGAGGTTTGTGAAGAGGTTCTCTAAAATAGCGAAATGCATCACCACCTTGCAGCGCAAGGGGGTCAGGTATGAATGAACAGAAGAATATGATATTGCATTCATCGAGCTTAAGAGGTTACTAACTAGTGCACCAATTCTACGAGTGTCGGATATGGAAAAATACTTCATAGTCTCCACGGATGCCTCAAAGCAAGGATTGGGGGTCATGCTAATGCAGGATGGGGGAGTGATAGCATATGCGTCAAGGAAGTTGAAGCAACATGAGGAGCTTTACGCTACTCATCATTTAGAGTTGGTAGTTGTAATGCTAGCTCTGAAGCTTTGGAGGCATTATCTAGTGGGGCGAAGCTTTGAGCTCAAAACATACCATGAAAGCTTAAAGCATCTCTTCACTCAAAGAGATATCAATGCCAGGCAGAGGCAATGGAGTGAGTTTATGAGTAGTGAGTACGATTTTGGAATTTTGTACATCAAGGGAAAGGAGAATGTGGTCACATATGCCTTGAGCAAGAGACCATGTGTCTTCTCCTTGGTACCCTTAAAAGTTAATATGAGGGAGTGTGTGTTGGGGAAACTTCTTGGAGATAGGTAGTATTTAATGGTTACTTCAACCCTCCATAGTGGGAGGCAAGTAGATAAAAACTATGAAGGATATAGCTTGGAAGCAGATGGATTATTAAGATATCAGGGAAGGATGTATGTCCCCAAAGGTGGGGATATTCGAAGCATAATACTTAAGGAAGCCAATAGAGAAATTTATTGTGCACGTCCGAGTGTGAAGAAAATGTACGCAGACATGAAGAAGATTTTCTTCTGGGTAGGCATGAGGCATGATGTAGTCCATTTTGTCACTAAGTGCCTAGAGTGTCAACAAGTGAAGGCTGACCACCACCACCCGACAGGTCTCCTACAATCACATGATGTTCCTATGTCCAAGTGGGGAGTCATTTCTATGGATTTTGTTGTGGGATTGTCGCTCACATTGCATAGACACAATGACATTCTTGTGATAGTTGATAAGTTGACCAAGAGTGCTCATTTTATTCCGATTAGAGACACTTATGATGTCACTGATGTGGCACACGTGTTTATAAGTGAGGTTATCTATTTGCACGGGTTACTCAAGAAGATCATTTCAGATAGGGACTCTCGATTCGCATCTAGGTTTTGGACAAGTTTGTAGTCAGTGCTAGGAACTCAGTTGAACTTAATCACAACATATCATCCCGAAATAGATGAGAAAAATGAGAGAGTAAAGCAGGTTATGGAAGACATGCTTAGGATGTATGTTATGGATAATCAAACCCATTGGGAGAAGTACCTACCTTTTGTAGAGTTCGCTTGCAATAACAGTTTTCATAGCTCCATTGGAATGCCACTCTATGAAGCTCTGTATGGAAGGCCATGCAAGACACCGTTGAGTTGGGAGAGGTTAGAAGACCGAGTTACAGTTGGGCCATAATTGATTCAAGAGATGGAGGAACAAGTGATTCAGATTAGGCACCGACTAAAGGAAGCACATGATAGAGAGAAAAGTTATGTTGATGCACATAGGACTGACCGAAGTTATAAAGTGGGAGATCAAGTTTTCATTTGTATCAGGCCTAATAAGAGTACGATTCAGTTTGGGAAGGGGAAAAAGTTGTCACCTCAATTTATAGGACCGTAAAAAATCCAATAGAGAATTGGAAATGTTGCCTATCGTCTCGTACTACCACCCCACTTCCATAAAACTAATAATGTTTTTCATGTATCTGTTCTATGTCAATATGTTGCTGACGAATCTCATAAACTGAATGTTAGGGACCTAACCCCTCACATAGGTAGAACAATGTATTCCGATGTAATAAAGGTCAATATTAATAAGGCCTTGCAATAAAGTAGAATAAGTCGAATGTAAGAAGACTTAATAGAAGCTTCCACTTCTAGAAGGATCTTCCTCTAGATGGTTCTATTGATAGACATATTTAGTATAAATAGGAGTCAAGGGTATGAGAACCCTAGCTTGGATATTATTGTAATAGAGCTTTGCTCGACTGGAGGTTTCCCCCTCGAAGAGGCCCATGAACATTGCTATCAGTAATCGAAGTGCTCTTCCTGGTGTTATTCTGTTATCATTTCAGTATTGTTGTGGTGTTATTCTGGTTATATTGTTGTTCATCTGCCATTTCTAGCATTTTATTTCTGTTCTGCATACTTTTTATATATGGAATATTACAAGTGGTATCAGAGCACTTTCCTTGGTAGAAAATTGTGGGTTAATTTTTTTTCAGGGTAGAGACGTATTCCTACGTCTTTAAGCCACAGAGATATGTCGTTACACGCATAAACCCGCGGTTGAGGGATTCATACACGCAGGAAATACAAGTGGTTCTTAAGCGCACATATGTTGGCCACCGTTGTAACCCCCGTTGGTACCCCTTCGAGTGGTAGCGCATGAGACAACACATGTGTACGGATCAACCTAGATTTCTTAAAGCTCTCTTTAGATAAACCAATCAGTCGCCTGATTGCTATAGTGCCACCGAGAACAGCACTCAGGAAGATAATCTCTAGTACTTGGGTAGTCAGGTAGTATGGCTAAGGGCACGATCTAGCCTCCTTAGTTAGTGCCCTGAGATATTGGGTCGAGTACTACTGTTGGACCCCGCACGTATATCAGAGAGCTATAGCACAGGGAAAACCCTTGTCTGTAGAACCCTTGAATACCTAACCCTTGGGGTCAAAAACAAAAAAATTAGAACAAACAAGATCTATTGTCACGCAATTGTGTTTGGGTTGCCAAATCACTACACATTTCGTCCTGATTAAGCATTTTGGCATTTCATCACTACAATATTCTTCAGACCAAAGTATAACTCCGCAGGTGTAAGAAAAAAAAGTCTGGAAATTTTTGCACCATTATTTGAGACCTATTCCATTGGATTTATCTCTTCGCCCTTATCACATTCATACATATCATTTTTTAGCAAAATTTTTGACCCCACCCGCCCTGTTTCGATTCCCTTGTCATCATGGGCCCACACCCGTAGCCAAGACTTGGAAGCTCGCCTCAATACCTTGCAATCTAATTTCACAGAGACCCACCAAGAAGTGAAACAGTTTAGTGCTAATGTTGTCGCCATCAATACAACCATGCAGTCCTCCATCGCCGCCTCAATCTAGAAACTTAAACAAGACATGACTATCCAACTTGAATATGTTGTTTCGATGATCTGCACCAAGATGCATATCCCTGCAGATAACCCTTTATCTGACCCACCTCCACATATTGAAGCTTAAACTTCCTCTCATTCCCATAATTCTCAGCCCCATCACTTTCATCATGACCTATTCCTTCCACGGGTGGATGTGACCAAATTTGATGGCTTGGATCCCACTAGTTGGGTAACTCAAATGGAACATTATTTCTCTTTATACGACATTACAGATGACTTGGCAAACTCCGGTATGGTGTTCTCCATCTAGATCAAGAATGTTGGCAATGGTGGCAATGGAGAAAAACTTCCTGTCAAGGGTATATTACTTGGACACACTTTGTGGCAGAGCTTTATTGTAGTGTCCCCAAGGCCGAGCCCCGTTGCAGATCATGTTATATGCAAAGAATTGTAAATATGTTCTATAGGTTGGTGAGCCAAGTTTTGAATAAGCTGTAGGCTTATGAGTTTTGTTAGGCC
>JASDQU010192539.1:0-12191 GCA_032191745.1 Picea mariana | reverse complement strand
CCCCCCCCCAGCGAGGGATTTGGGGGCAATGCCCCCAAAGAGAAATATTGGGAAAAATTGTCGTGTAAAATATTGTAATTTTGTAGTCGATATGGAACATTCATTATAAGGTCACAGATATGACAGTAGAAGTTATTTTTAGGGTTTTTATCCCTAGAAGGAAACCCTCTTTTATGAAAGAATTGTATTGCGGATTTGTATTATCGTGAATATTGTATTCTAAGAGAGGATATAGTGAGAGAAAGAAGAGGAAGATACAACAAGTGTGTTGTAGGTTGTATCCCTTCATTTTGTTGGATAAAAATAAGGAATAATAATAAGGAAGGACCTAGAAATTTCTCGGGTGGACGTAGACAAACATGGTGAACCACATATATTTGTGTCTCTATTGTATTGTGTATCTTCTGTGTTTTATTTTCTCATTTGTTTTATTTTTTTTCTTCGCGATCCTATTTTTCTAGCATTTCCAATTGTGTAAAAGTCCCACTACCCTGGGTGATGTCAATTGTTATGTCCCTTCTTTATGGATTTTGTAATGGTCCTCCTAAGGCTGGGGTAGTGATTTCTCCTGGTGCTTCCTCATAAGTGATAGGTACTTGGGCTATGTAAGATGTTGTTGAACCTTCATCATCATCATATATTGTTATTAAATTGATAATGACTGAGGGTATACATGTTCTAGTTGGTGTCCTTGACAATCTTTGTGGTGTTCTAGCTATTGTAGGTTGCTCCACTTGGGTTTGTAGTGAATTCGGGTCATCGTGAGTGGTGATCCTCTTTGGTGGAGTTTCTTTAGTAGTATTTGAATCGGTTGCATGAGTATTTGTCTCAATTGGGACAATCCTTGGAAGTTCTAAATCTTGAAGAACAAGGGTTTCTATCATCATTTACATAACCCTTTATGCTTTGACTAGGAGCATTGTTCCTCTTCTTGTTGACTCTGCTACTTTCGCTGCTCTAACTTCATCTTGTTCTCTGATAACTTCCTTTGTTGTGTGCTCTATAGTTGCAATTTTTTCTTGCACTGACATAGCCTAAATTTTGGTAATTTTTGGGTTTTCTTTTTTTTGAAGAACCTCTTCCCAGTCTTGAGCATTTTCAGTGAAGAGCTCATCTTCATAACTATTGTAGGCATAAGTCCAATGTGACACCACTTTCCCTGCATGTTGGGGTACTATCCCTTTGGGATCATGTCTACGAAACCAACCTGTAGGGAACCTATATTCCAAATGGCTCATAAATTCTTGCTTGGCATGTGTGGTGTCTTTGACTATGTAATATCCACTATGGAAACCGTAGGGTATAAAATCCCTCTTCTTGTCCTTCACCAGAGAGGCATTGAAATCTTGTAAAATGGTATGGTAGCATATTTCCCCCAAAACCAAACAGTCAAAGACACAAGCGGGGAGTAAATGTGAAGCACCGATAGCTCCAAAAACCCTCATATAAGTGTTCTTCTCTTCCAGATACCAATGTCCTACTTTGCATATCATTTTCTTTGCTGCTACTGAAAGTATTGGACAATTTTGTCTAAAAATAATAAAATGTATCTTATATATGAACTCATCACATATCATAGTGTAAAATTTCTTATACTTTCTTTCCCATAGGATGCTAAAATACATATGTACAGGTAACTCACCAATATGCCAGCTTAGATTCATACCTGAGAAAAAATTTATTGCGTAGATTATGTCCAACAAGAAAGATGCAATAAAAAAGGATGTTATCTTAACTTTTTTTTTCCTGAGCCTATTGAATAGTGATTCTCATTTTCTTTGAAATAATGGCCCCCCATTTGAAACAAATTCCAGATATTGCGACCGTATATGCCAGGGGAATCCATGCTTCTGAAAATATTGAACAATTCTTTTCTCCATACAATCGACATATCAATGCCATTAAGTACATGTATGGTTCCCTAAGATTTGTTGTGATGTACCACCCAGTTTTCCTATTCAATAATTTTGTTTCCTCCCTCCACCAAGAAGCTAAGAATTGGATGGTGTATTTTCACTCATAGAACTTAACCAAAAAATCAATATTCATTCTTTCTTTCGGGTCTCTAAGCTTGTAATACTTTTGCACCTCTACCAAAAGGAATACACCAATGCATTCCCCTTCCACATTATTAATTACACATTTCTTGGTGTCTATATGGTCAATTATCCATCCTAGGGTCTCTGTGTAATGAAAAAAGGGAGTTCGACATGCCACCCTGTGTAAGGAAAACCATCTAATATTTGCAAAAACTTGGTCATCTAGTTCCCTAACCCCTGGGACACTGTGAGGCGTAAAGTTTGGAAAATATTCTTGATGAATTTTTTTATAGAGATCACCCCAAGGTGGAAGAAGGACCTTATATGTGGTTCTTTCTTATGTATCTCTGAATGTTGGTGGTTGAACAAACTGCTTCTTGGTCGATATTCGAATCACAGGTCCTACTTTCGATGCAAATTCCAACTATCTTTCTATTGTTGGAATCGATCCTTTACCAACTTCTGACTCTTTCCCTTTGGGTGTCCTCGGTGAGCACCTGATTACTGAGCTTCGAGGAGGCATATTTCCTGCATGAGAATGCCACTATGAGTCGCAGTCGATTATAGACAATAATCAAAATTTTGGCGATGTATAACAACTAAAAAATTCACAGTAGCATTTAATGTTTACCTTCTTTGTAGATAAACCCGGTCTTACTAGTGTTTCCATGAATCAATGATGAGGTAGGCTCCTCGGTGAATTTTATCTCCTTCTCTTGATTGAAAGGAAACTTTCTTTAACAAAATGTGAAATTGGAAGAGAAATGGCATTACAGATTCAAATTTATAGATCCCACGGACTTTCCTTGTCATGTCTAGTATTTAATTGGAGCTTGTACAACATGATCTTTGTAATCTTCGAATATCAAAACAGGATCTGCGCCACGCTTGGGAGTTAATGTGTTGCGATTTGACAACGTGAAGGACCATTGTTTCTATTTCATTGGTGATTTCATATTTTGAATTTATCGGCGTGTGGTATCAAAGATCGAGAGTATTTGTTAAGTGTCATTTTCCATTGACAACATCTTACTAATGCAGATGACCGTTCAACGAGGGATCCTTAAACAAGTTATTTGTGTATTGTGGGTTTCGAGGAGAATGACATGGAAAGGAACTAACATTTTGTGTTCATTGGTAACCCTAACCTTTGACTTAACAGTTATGGAATCATATCAAAGCTAGTGGTAATACTCTACACAAGTTATTTTAGACATAATCTTTGTCTGGCGGCTAGATCTTTGTTTAAACAAATGGAAAACTTCGATTGAACCAGAAGGAAACAGACGGTCCATATCTCTCCGTAGTATCTACATCAAATAAAATGTGTATGTTAAGTTCCTTATTATGTTTAAAACTTGTCGATGGTCGATGTGTGCATTGGCATCAACGGTTTTCTCTGACCCTTACGCTCTTGTCTTCTTGGTAGAAAAATCCAATGCCGACCTTCATTACCATACAGGATAACGTAGATGTGATGACGTGGAAGATGACGTGGAATATAAGTTTCAAAGGATGACGTTTAATTTTTCATGATGATACGGGTAGTCTACGTGGCTAGACACGTGGCATGTGATGTGGCTAGTGAGGAAGGTGACATGGACAACCTAGTCATTGAAATTAACACTACTTGGTATTCAACATCAATGGTCGAGTTTTTCCCTTATAACTGATCAACGACTAAGATTGATTTACTAGTTCCCATAATTCATCAGCATTAGGAGAACTCTACCGTTTTTGTGTTGGACATACCTAGATTTTTGTCGATGTCGATGGTCTATTGGTGATCGGTGAAATTATTTAACTCCTGGAGACACTAACACATTATATCAATGACCAATGTCTTATCGACGATCAGTGAAATTTGTTCCACTTCAAAAAGTGTGAATCTTTCCCTCGATCCCTATTATAGACACTTTTAGACTTATTTTTCCCCATCCCTCAATGAATTCATTGAAAGTTCTTTGGAGAAGGTTGCAACTTGCTCGTTTTTTCAATTTTTATTTTTTTTCTTTCCTGATGCAAAACATGAGAATGTTTTGTATTTTCTTGATATTTTAAATGAAAATAAAAAAGAGGGAAAAATGCATAAATTTAACAAAGTATAAATATGCAACATATGTAAATCCAAAAGGAGAAGGTGTAAAATAATTAAAAGGAAAAGTGGTCCCCAAATATTGAAAATTTTAAGGGTTTGTTGAGGACTCAACTGGACCATTGGAGGAACCTAGGTGCTTGGTTTCGAGGAAGTGCCAGCAGTTCGAGTCAGGTTGTAACCACTCATTTTTACCATTTTCAATAAAAGAGTTTATATATCCTCCATACATGTGTAAATGGATTTCAAACTGTTCATATATGCTAGTTTATTTCATATACTTGAATATTTTCACATTATATGTATGATTTGAATCTATAACTATCTTGTTGTAGCATATAATTGGTGTTTTGTTGCACATTGATACCAATGGAGATCAGGAGCAACATCGAATGTGGAGAGAAAGGATCGTCATTAGATGTAGGATACAAGGTGTGATGTCTCTTCTTATCTCTCTTTCCCTCTTTCACTTCCAAAAGTAGTTATTCTTCTCATAGCATTGTTGTATATGAGGGTAGATTTATGTATTTTATATATGGTCTTTCTCTGTTGTGACGTGACCCAAGGTCACAAGGGAACAATCCCATAATATAATTGGCAATTGTCTTGGGGATATATTCTCCTAGTTTGGGTCAGTATTAGGGTTCCTTGGGTTGTCTTTGATTCATGTACCTTTTTCCTATTTTCTAGAATCTCATCGAAGCATTGGCCATCTAGAAACTTTGTCCAGGGTTTTTGGAAGCCTCCTTCTATGTTGGCTCTTTTTATTTTTCAAATTTTATTGGTTCATCTACGCTTTGGATTTGTATGAGTCGCGGATATCTGTGCTTTGACTTTGTATGACCCATGGATATCTATGAGTCCTAGTGTACACATTCATGTATCTATGTAAAACCTTGAATTTTTAATCCTTTCTCTCAGTTTTGGAGGGTCTAGGTTGGTTCTTCAGCATAAGATGAACCTATTGGGTTTGTGTTTGGTTTTATTTTCTTTGTTAAGTCTTAGAAAAATATCAAACTATCTAAAAGATATTTCTTATTTATAAGTCATTCTTTTGGTTATAAGGTTCTTAAGGTCATTCGAAAGGCTAGTTGTATGTTAGGGCTTAGTTTCTAGATCGAATTTTGTTTCAGTGATTAGAAACAGTTTCCTTTCTTTTTTTTACCTTGTTCCCTTTGCTTATAAAAATAAAAAGAAAATTTGCATTTTAGTTGCATATTCATTTATTTTTAACAAAAAAGAAAAAAGATATCTTGTTTTCTAGTTTTATTCTCTTGCTTCCTTTTCCTTTAAATTTTTCAATAAAAGAAATTTATTGTTAGCACTCAAGTCTTTAGGCATTTTATTTTTCTTTGATAAGTTTTTTTCAGTTATAGTAGCCTTCCATAAAAGAAAAGAAACCATGTTTGCAAAGTTTTTGCATTTTGTTTTGCATGGCCTTCAAAGAAGTATTTTAGGTTGCATTGCAAAGTGATTCAAAATCTTGCTTACAAGAAATTGCATTGTTTCCATTTCCAATAAACATAAAAGAAAAGAGTTTATTTTCAGTTGAAGCATTGTTAGCACTTTCGATTTTCAGTGAAGAAGCTTCTTTGTGCTTAGTGCTCTTAAAAGTGTTTTTATTTATTTGGGTCTATGAAAACATCATCCAAGTTTCATCCTTAAACCTTCTAAGTAAGTAACATCCAACAAAATGAATTCTTAAGAAAAATTGTTAAACATTTTGCGTTTCAATAGAATACACCAACAATTTTAGGCTAGGGCCTTGGTGTATGTTGCAGAGTAAATTTCTCCAAGGCCACAAAAAAACATTAGGAACCTAAGATAGGGAGTGTAAAATCTGACTATCCTTTAGGTGTGGTCGGGAAACTCCTCTCACATAGGAGATAAGCACAAGGTCGTGTAAAGGATATGCGAGGAGATTTCCCTCTGAAGCTTTGTCGAGTGTAGTGGAGAGATCGTATATTGGGGGGTTTTCCTAAAATGATACTAACTCATTTGGCGTTAGTCTTCTACAAATTTTTAACCTTGTTCAAGTTTCCTGAAGTGATATTGTCCCTTTTGGTGTCAGTCCTCTGGATCCTCTGACCTAGATTGAAATTTTTTGAAGTGACATATTTGACCCTTTTGTAGACAGTCCTCTCGAAGAGCTTTGGGATTTTTTACCCTTCCCATACATTTGATATGGACTATTGACTTTCCACTCGGACGTCGACTGCAAGTTGGTAACCATAGTTTCTCTTCCTAGGAATCTCAGAGGTGACTATGAGGATTTGTTGTGGTACCTATGGCATATTTCATATCACATTGTTCAATACTACTTGAGGGTGCCCTGCGAAGAGTGGGTACTTTCATCGGATAAGGTTGGTCAATGTAGGTTAGGATAACTACTTCTCGTTCCTTCGTTCGTTGGTCCATAAGAATTAATCAACCCATTCCTCTATCTAAAAGGTCCCTTCCTTACTCTATCATTGTTACATATTCAAGGCCTAATCCACCCAAGCCGGGATATTGGAAAAGTAGTTTGTGTTTTCTATTACCTCTAAGTATTTTTAGTGGTGTTCTTGGTGTTCATAGATTTATTTAAGAATCTGTGTGGATAGTCTCCTAGAGTTGAAAACTCAAAGTGGTTGATCAAACTCCCCGTAGATTGAGGATAATTCAAGGTCTTCCGCCAGAATAAGAAATTAGAAATAATACTCCCCCTCCTCCGCTAAGGAATCGTCTTGATCAATCTTGTGCTTTTGTACTGACTGGTCCAATCGAGATCTCATCTAAAAAACACTCATAAATTAACGCTTCAAAACCAGAGGTTGTAATTGTTGAAGATATCAAATCTAAAGAATACTCTCTAACATTCAACCCTCTACTAACCTAAACTTTTCCATCACACGTGGTACAAGTTTGACCTCCTATATTTGTATTTGTTGATAGTATCCCTCTTCGTTGGGCCACTATGGATGAAACTCCACAAGTGTCTGGGTCGAGAGTCCCTACGAATCCCACTACAAAAATAGTCACCAGTGGGATCTTTCCTCTTGGTATGTCTAGAAAAATGATTAGTGTGGTCGATTCCACCATAGTTTCTCCAATCAAGAGAATTTATCTATTGTTCATTGGTTCCACTCTTTCTATGAGTGAATCCATGTCATTGACGTTGATAATAAATTATTTTTCTTTTTGTATGTCATCGATGGGAATGCTTAAGGCATTGACTGGTTCCTAGTCAACGTCCCAAGTTTCTAACATTGGTGTAGGGAATTTTGTAATTCCCTACCAAGTGATCCCTTCATGTGGAGGTCACATTCCTCCATTGTTCCCATATGTTGGGAGTAGGGATTTCCCTTCTTTCGGTCTGAACCCCTTTGGGGGCTTGGACACTTCCATGGGTACCATGATCATGTCATTCACTTATACTCTGTTCACATTATACAGTGGATTCAGAAGTAATCCTTTCACTACGTCTGCAGTTTTAGCAAGGGGAAACCCCTTCCAAGCCCAGTAGAATCCCATGCAAAGGTATTTACCTTCACAAGGGATTGCATCAGGGGGAAACCCCTTTCTCGATCAGTATAAACCCATGCAAGGACTAGTTCCTTCACAAGGAGGTCTGACAGGGGGTAACCTTGTTTTCCATAGAGGAATCATATGGGTGGAGTTTATCCTTCATTTAACCAGAGAAAACAAGGTTTTACCCAAATATTTAGTCCATCAACAAACTCTTCATGGAAACCTAGTGCTAGTTACAATCCCGAACCTTCTTTTCAAGTTGTGAATCAGTCGATGATGCATCCCAGAATACATTTTCTAGAAACTCTTCATTTTCCATATCTATCTAATTTTATGAATGAACCTATTTAACATGACACAAATTGGTCTGCATTCCCCACCAAAATACCTTGGGATATACCAAAATTCAAATGAAAAAGTAGGGAGGATCTATAGGATCACGTGACGATGTTTCACTTATGGTGCTCGTCTAACTTGCTTAACAATGACTCGATCTGGCTATGTTTGTTCCAATGCACCCTCACTAGGGATGCCACAAAACGATACATAGAATTGAAGAGGTTCAATTATGTGATGTTTGGTGATCTCACCATGTTTTTTTTGAACCACTTACAACTCCCTATCCGGTATGATGCTAGTATAGATCTTTTGGCCAACTTTGAACAAGATAAGGCTACGCACTTTTCTGATCAAATTCAGGAATGGAGGAGATGGATGAGTTTAATTAAATCTACGGTTCCACTAGATTTTCTCTTAGAATGGTTCCTTAATTCGTTTCTTCATTATATATCTAAGGTTGTAGCAACTACAGGCGTATTTTATGAAGAATAAACAATTTTTAGCGAACAACAATTGGAGTTAATTTACTCTTAATCAGGAATTATCTTGAGATCATTCCTAATGCACCATGTTCAACTCTCAAATTATAGAAATTTAAATCGGGACCACATGCCGATGGAATTATCAATTCCTCTCAAAGAAAATTTGTAGACCTAGTCTCTAACTAGATGCAACAATTGTCAATTCAACAAACTATGGTTGGTCTAGCCTCTGTCTTGACCACCCCCACAACCCAATCCTCAGATGTACACACTATGCAATTGAAGACTCAAAAGGGTCCTCAACATCTTGAAGAGAAAAAAAAAATCAAAGACAAGAAGGGTAGTGGGGGAAACGACAAAAATCCTAACAAGAATGTTGATGGGGGAAAGTATGAAAAGAGAAAGGTGAAGTTCCCATGCAATATTTATGGGGATGATCACCATACTGATCAATGACTAAATATGGAAGAATCCCAAGGTTTGATAAATTTGTAGCAATATCAACAACTTGATGTATTGAAAAATTTGTTTCCACAAGGGTAGAACATGTAGGTTGGATCTTCAACTTTTAATCTGCAAGGGGCACTTCTAGCTCACCTTTTCAAGATGGATATTTCTTGTTCATTAATATGGTTAATTATTCAAATTTAAAAGAAGAGTTCGTAGACTTGTACCCTAGAACTCATGGTTATGGCAATCCAGAGTCAAAAACAAAAGGAAAAGAAACTTTTGATCCTTAGGGGCCTCTCCATATAGAAAAACCTAAGAAGGAAATGATGTCATGCATACTAAAGGGTGTGTACAAACGGGAGTCACATAACCCTAATGCTTGATTTTCACCCAACTATTCTATTGTTGAGGATTTATCTCAAACATCATGTGTGATTTCTACTTTAGAGGTGATTCAATGTTTCCTCGTGCAATGCACCGCATTGTTATCTGCGATTGGAGTGGTATATTCTTCCAGTCTTCTCACTATGAAGTTTTACACTACTGATGTGAAGCATCACCTTCCTTATCATGTAGCCTTCCAGATCGACATTGTTTATGCAAATCACATCATCAGGAGGACTGTTGTTGATGAGGGAGCTTCCACGTGTGTCATTTATTTGTCCTGCTAGAAATATATCATCTCTCCAGAACTTGCACCTTCTCCCAATTGGTTAACCACATTTGACAGACGATTATTTAGTCTTCACAGGATTATTTTCTCTTTTATGGTATAGTTAGGAGGCAAGTCTATTTCCATAGAAAGAGGGGGCCAATTTATTGTCTTGGAGAGAGGATAAGACAAGAAAATTTGGGAGGTTGATGTGGGGGCACAGAAAATGGAGACACGCTGGGTGAAGACAGAATATCTTCTAGTATTTCCTGATGGATAAGAAGGAAATATAGAGGATCGTGAAATTTAATTTTAAGTTAAAAAAATTATGGAAATAATGCGTAACAGTTAACTAGAAGATTCCATTGTTTTGGGATCACTAGTGATGCTTACATATCAAATAGAAAAGCTCATCTATTGTATATTGAGGATGAATGATGATGAATTTTATTTCCTTAAATTACATTGACAATCCAGGTTGGTATCTCCATCTTGGGGCTGATATAGGTTTGGGATAAATAAATATTTTTCCCCATGTGCATATATAGATATCTTGCAGGTGTTTCTCCACTTCTCATGAGAATCCATAGCCCCAGTGGAGTCACCAAAATGTCATATATCTTTCTCCACTTCCAACGATCATCCACAACCTCAGAGGATATATCTACATGTCCCCTAGTCTGGTCAAAATTTCCTTTCCATTCCTTCACGACTTATTTAGTGCATGCTTAGCATTCGATGGATGGGGAAAGGGATGGCCCTTTTAGCCTGATAGGGGATGACTGCCATCTATTAATATTTATTTGAATATTTTCTACACATGGCTACATATAGATATCCCTTTTGGGTTTTCAGCCTTTAGACTTTGACACTTCACCTTTCATGTGAGAAGCTCCTTAGTGTGTGGATGGCTCCTCCATTACATAGGATCTACTTTCCATCCAATATGAAAAGATGATTAATTATTAAAAACTATGCTCAATGATATTTTAACTGTTGTCAAAACATTCCCAATAGTTTTGATTCATGTTCGAATAGAGACCTCTAATTATGCTCATGATCTAGGAAAGAGATGCAAGTCAATTTGTGTCTGCTTCCAGTGTGAAGGTGCTACCTGTGAAAAGAAAAATGGAGGTGAGAGGTCTCTATGTCATGAAATATAATTAGAGGTCATGAGACACCAAAATTGAAGAAACAAACTTCTTTGAAGGGAAAATATGATGATGAAAGAATGGGACGAAAAGTGTTGAACTAGGAGAGATGACGTATTCAGGGTCATAGATGAATTTGGCCCAATTTCTTGCCGCAACTAAAAAACAGAAGCCTTTTAAATGGATGAAGATAAAAAAATGTAATTAGGGAATGCAGTTGACTAGTAAATAAATTATAGATTGAGTGTTTCGAGCAACTTAGAGGATATTCACACATTCTGACCAACTACAAGTTTGCAGCCTCTTGAAACGATTAATCTAGGTGAAAGATAACACTTGTGATACTTCATTCAAATGGGTTTTAGTGATAGTGTTGGCTAAGAATTACACCTCTCAATGTGATTTTATGAAGACTTTTAGTTCCATTGTGAAACCTTGTACTTCAGGGGGTAAGGATTTTCCATAACTCCAAGTCACTGTCTACAAATTTATCTTCTTTGGCCTTGCAAGATATTCATTTTGTCTCTACTTATTCAATATATAGAACTATTGTTATAGAGTGATAGTATTAGTTAACCACATGCCTAATGTTTCATAATCAATTCCTATATTATGAAGATGAGTGTCTTCCTCAAATTTTTTCTTTCTTTTCAAGTGGCCATATTTTTCCATAATCAAAGTCTGGAAAACCTTTTTGAAAATCTCCACCATAGCAATATTGAAATGGAGATGAAAATATATCTGGATGTTCAAGATCAAACCATGAGTATTACATGTTCCAATTGTTGGGAGACAAAGTAGAATTGAGCTCAAGTGTTGGTTTGTCTGATGAAATCTCTCTTTTTGGACAAAAAATGACTATAATTGTCACGATTAACAGTTATTCTCTAAAGAGGTGTGCTTGAGATCCATTTTATTGAGAAATATCCTTGATATCAGATTCCACTTGAGATAGATCAGAGGAAGAATAAAACATGATACTTTGTTCCTTGAGGCATATACTAGATGCAAAATATTGTATTACTTCCCCCCATGATTGAAAACCGACTTTAAGAATAGGAAAAATGATAAGTGTACCATGAAGTCTCAGGCATACCCTCTATCATAGATCCACAAATTATTGAGTGAGTTCTTCTCAATAGACACTGTTGGGACTCAGAAATGTCGCATTTTCATCCACGTTTCCCTTCATTATTCCTTACATTTCATCGCCCAATTAAACCTTCGTCATACCATTTTCATAAATACATTTGGGTATCACATTATTATTTTCCACTTTATTCGTTTTAGTATTAAAAGTGAATTTATGATTAAATATTAGAAAATATACATGTTTTCATATATATCTCAATTATGTGTGAGCTTTGTAATGGGTAGGAATATGTGGATGATTAATTCAAAGAGACTTCTCGAATATCTCTTCCATCATTTCAAAGGAGATAATTATTCAACCCTTTTTTCAAGGAGAAGATC
>JASDQU010192538.1:6555-18939 GCA_032191745.1 Picea mariana | reverse complement strand
TTTTGAGATCCAAATCTAGTCCATTTGGAGGGGTTACACTTCAGATCTGACCCTGAGACTTCACCTAGTGACTTGCAGTGTCCCGATCTATATTTCTGGAGATTTTCAGAGCATTTGGAGGCCTCCTTCAGTAGGGCCGAATTATCTAGGGCTTCAGTCATCTAGTGGGGCGCACCATTCAGTGGGGGATTTCAGATCTACAGAGATTGAGAGGGATCTTGGAGATTCGGGCACCTGGGTTGTTTTTACCATCACCCGATCTATCAGTTGGCATATTTCTTAGGGTGATTGGACACTTTTGGCAGCAGGGCCGAGTTATTGAGGGTTTCAGCCTTCTATTGGAGCGTGGCATTCTTCAGCTAGAGAGTTTGGCATTCAGATCTGATTGTATTGATCTTCATTTCTTATTCAACCTTTGGAGGTATCTTTTGTATTAGCGGGAGCATTTTGTAGCAACTCTTATCTATTGTCTATCTTCTTGGCCATCTGTTGAGCATTCCAGATCGGCATCTTCATTGTAGCAGGTTTCTCTATTTTATGAATAAAGAAGAATTGATATGTTTTGGCTTGTCTATATTATTGCATATGGTTGAGGTATGTTCCATGGTTATCTCTTTCTGTTATTTGCTGCATACACACATATAAACACATCTAAAAAGCAGATCAGCAAAGTGTTTGACGAAATACCTCACTCAGAAAAAGTTTTAAAAAGACACCAAAACAATGATGATCCTTGCATAATGGCTTGGGATCATTACATGGAGGGTATAATATAACCCTCCACAAATGTTGGTCCAATGCGTGTGAATGGGAGAACTCCTTGAGCCTTTCGCTCATTAATGACAACCTCTATGGTTGCCACATGACAATCTGTTAGCATTAAATATCAGTAATTGCATGCTTAGAAGTGCAAAGGTGGTGGGTACGATGAAGAGCAATTAAGGATTGGAGGTTTCATCAACCCACCAACTCGACGACCCGCGAAAGACATTCGATGATTTTTGAAATGAACACTCGAAAGGGATAATATAACCCTTCGCAAATCTTGGTTTAATGCATATTAATGGGAGATCTCCTCGATCCTTTCGCTCATCAATGACCATCTTTATGGTTCCTGTATGATGAGTTGTTAGCATTAAAGCTTACTAATTGCATATTTAGAAACAAGTCTGAAGGTGGCGAGGACAGGGGATAGCAATTAAGGAATGGCTAAGTATGAAAAGTGGTTGGATGGGCTTCAAAATAGGGTTACAAGGGATACTTAGGAGAGGTGAGGGCCCGATGGTCAAATTGTATGTCTCGGAAATTTTGAGTGCAAAACACATAAAACGGAAGAGGGCATGATGGGGAAGTCCAGTGGTCAGTTTGTATATCACGAAATTCTAGGTTTTGTTTGTAGGTCACGGAACAATGGAAGCGCAATATTGGGCCCACCTTTCCAGGAACCCGCAATCGAAAAAGCGGCTAAGTATGGAATAGGGAAATGGTCGGTCAGACTCATTTTCACTAATATAATGAAATTTGTAATAGATATCCCATTACCTGGCAAGATCTTTTCTGCATGTTTCTGGACAAGTTGTGTAGGGATAATTAGTGTGACTGTCTCCTCGAGGATTTTACTCATTAATGACAATATTTACGGTTGCTGCATGGTGAGATGTTAGAATTAAACCTCAATTATTGGATACTTGGAAAGAAGTGTGAAGGTGGTGGGCACATGAAACAACGATTAGGAATTGGAGATTTTGTGAACCCGCCAACCTGACGATCCATGAAAGAGATTCCAAGAAATGGCCAAGTTTGGAAAGTGGATGGACGAGCTTCAAAATAGGGTGACAAGGGTTCCCCAGGAGACATGAGGCCCCGACAGTCAAATTGTATGTCTCGGAACTTTTGAGTGCAAAATGTGTAACACAGAAGAGGGGATGATGTGGGAGTCTCGCAGTCAATTTGCATATCGCGAAAGTATGGGTGTTGTTTGTAGGTCACGAGACAATGGAAGTGCAATATAGAGCCCACTTGCCTGGGAATCCAGGATAGAAAAAGTGGCTAGGTATGGAATGGGGAAGCGGTCGCTCGGAGTCGCGATATAAAAGGATGAGTGCAAATGTGAACCCGTGAGTCTGCCAACCCACTAAGTTAGACATTTTCGTAAAAAGGACTAAGTAACCAGAAAGTGAAAGTAGAGGGGGAAAAGAAACGGGAATTTGGTTAAGTATAGAAGAGGGAAAATAAGGGCTAATATATTGAAATTTGTAATAGATACCCCATTACCTGGCAAGATCTTTTATGCATGTTTCTGGACAAGTTGTATAGGGATAGTTAGTTTGACTGTCTCCTCAAGCCTTTTTCTCATTAATGACATTATTTACGGTTGTTGAATGATGATCTGTTAGCATTAAACCTCAATTATTGCATACTTGGAAAGAAGTGTGAAGGTGGCAGGCATAGGAAACAACGATTAGGAATTGGAGATTTCGTGAACCCGCCAACTCAACGATCCATGAAAGAGATTCCAAGAAATGGTCAAGTATGGAAAGCAGTCGGACGGGCTTCAAAATAGGGTGACAAGGGTTCCCCAGGAGAAGTGAGGCCCCGACAGTCAAATTGTATGTCTCAAAACGTTTGAGTACAAAATGTGTAACATGGAAGAGTGGATGATGTGGGAGTCTGGAAGTCAATTTGTATATCGCGGAAGTCTGGGTGTTGTTTTTAGGTCATGGAACAATGGAAGTGAAATATAGAGCATGCATGCCCGGGAATCCACGATCGAAAAAGTGGCGAGGTATGGAATGGGGAAGCGGTCAGTCAGAATCGTGATATAAAATCATGAGTGAAAATGTGAACCCGTGAGTCCGCCAACCCACGCAGTTAGACATTTTCAGAAAAATGACTAAGTAACCAAAAAGAGAAATTAGAGGGGGAAAAGAAAGGGGAATTTGATTAAGTATATAAGAGGGAAAAGAAGGGGATAAAAGAGAGTGGGAAAATAGAAAAGTGGAGGGCAATTTTCGTAAGCAGGAATTGGTCTCAAACAAGCCCCATTGTTGGAAAATCATCATTTTCTAGTCCAATATTTTATCCACTTACTCGTTTTCTATTGTGCTTTGTACCATTAAAAAGGGTGTGAGAAAATGCTTTGCTGAATACTTGTTTTTATTGCAACTTGTGGGAGTAATTGTGTTCTTGATACATTGTTTAACGCCTTGAAATATTATTTTAAGTATTAAACTTCCTCCATGATGAGTTGTTAACATTAAAGCTTAATAATTGCATATCTAGAAATAAACTTATTGTACTGTCAACTTGACCGTAAGTATCACAATGATGAACTTGAATTTTAATATTGTGGTTGATTTCATAGCCCCATTTGACTTCAGCTACCATATATCATTTTTTTTTCAAAATATTCGCAAAGAAGAAATTTGGTTATTTCATTAATAAAGTAAAAGTGCTCAAATATAGACCAGGGGATGGAAAAATAATAAAATGTTTCCTTTTGGAGTAAAGGAATTAAGGAAGTGAAAGGGAAATAAGAGATCATTTGCTCAACAAGGTTGAGATGAAAATGAAACTTCATGGGTGGGGCCCCAACTCCTGCATCGTGAATTAGTGTTGTTGTGTTCTATCTGCATTACGAATAGAATTGAATGTTGGTTTGAAATTGACTGAAATTCATTTATGTTTCCATAGAAGCCTCATGTGATCGACACAATGCATTGTCATATAATTTTTCAATGCTCCATATTAGATCAAATTACTTGAGTCAATACAATATTTAATAATTACGAGACTATCGAACCATGCAAACGAGAAGAGGTGTTAAATCCAGTAAAGAAGCAACAACCAAGATTCCAAGGCAATTTTTTAATAGTAAATCTATAATAAAAAATAGTGGGATATATATATTTATCCATAAACATTGGACTAAGTTCTTTGCACCAAAGCATTGAACATATTTGTCATAAATACAGGTACAAGAGTTATAAAAAAAAAAAACATGCATACAATTTTGTGTTGTTCATCTAGTGAAACAACATGCAGGAGCCATCGACAAGCTCTTGAACATGCACACAAAATTGATTTTCATTATTTTTTAGAAACTCCTTGCAGTCTTCTCCTCAGAAGGTCAATGTTGGCTACCGCAATCTCAATATCCTTCGAAAGATCTAAGGTGACAAAGAAACAAGAGAGTGGTTCCGCAGTGGAATAATTCTTTGGCTTGAAACAAGTCAACAACACTCATGCTCCTGACGCTGGTGACCTAGAGAAATTTAAAAGCACCATTGAATTGTACAAATAATAGGGAAAAGGGCCCAGTGAGAAGAGTGTCCAAACCCCAAACACCACTTCCAAGAGTACGGTATCCCACAGCACTGCTCCAATGGCTTACCCCAATAAGAAAGTAACCCATAATTCTTCAAACACAGAAGGAGATAAGAACCCTCCTCATGGTAAAATTGATAGTTCTCACAAGATTTCCACGACGAAGAAGAGAAAAAATGTTGTAGGGAAAGTGAAAGAGCCTGAAACTGAAAGTGAGGACACACCAAGAGACCACCTCCTTACAGTCAAAGACTTCAGGGACACAACCTGCATGATAAATTCGAGAGGTCCAAATTACTTCATTCTGGGCAGAAGGGGACCAAGAGTCCCCGTCCTTATAGGAAAAGACTTCAGGGACACAGGTTGCACAAGAAATTCTAGAGGTCCAAATTACTCTGTTCTGGGTGGAAGGGAATGAGTAGTAGGAATATGCCTTGCACCACTGGGAGTTCTGTTCCTCACCCCCTAAGATGTTAATTATATATCCAGAGAATAGGAGAGTGGTCCTAAAATTGATCATTCTTTGTCTTGAAATATATCTATAAGTGCACCAAGATACCATTTCCTTATAGTCAAAGACTTCAGGGACATAGGTTGCATTAGGGATAAATCCAAACCCAGTCCAAAACCCTAAAAATGAAAGGAAAGGATACATCTTTGAGGGCGAGTACCGCCATCCAAGTCGAAAGACTCAAACTCTCGAGCTGGAAAGAGACTATTGCGTTCAACGTCGGTTTCTTTTCTAAAACCCCTTCCTTTGGTCTTGTCAGGGCCGCCATCATCGAGCTGGGAAGCGCCCCTCGTTATGGTGGATTTCAATTTGGGAGAAGGAGTGGGAACAATGTCTGCATTTCCATCATGCATCGTTGTATCATCATCCATCAGATCATCTTCTTCTGGCTCGAAATTGACCACATCAACCTCTGCATCGACCATAAATGCAGGGGAGCAGGTTGTCTGAGCAGAGGGGGTTGCCTTGGAATTCTTTGGCTTGAAATATATCTCTCGGCTCACCAAGGGACCATCTCCTTCTTTTCTTCTGGGTGGAAGGAGATGAGTAGTAAGAATATTCCTTGGACCACTAGAAGTTCTGGTCATCATGCCCAAAGGTGTTTACTGTATCTAGACAGAACTGTTGTTGAATTGCTGCCATAAGCTAATGAGACTGTCTATTTTCTCCAAATGATGTTTGAAATGAACATTCAGAAGGGATAATATAACCCTCCGCAAATATTGGTTTAATATGTATCAATGGGAGATCTCCTCGAGCCTTTCGCTGATCAATGAAAATTTCTACGGTTCCTGCATAATGAGTTGTTACCATTAAAGCTTACTAATTGTATACTTAGAAAAAAGTGCAAAGGTGGAGGTGACGATGAAGAGCGATTAAGGATTGGATATTTTGGGAAGCCGCCAACTGGATGACGCATGAAAGAGATTCCATGATTCTTGAAATGAACACTCAAAAGGGATAATACAACCCTCCGCAAATATTGGTTTAATTCGTATTAATGACAGATCTCCTCCAGCCTTTCGAACATTAATGACAATCTTAACGGTTCCTACAGGATGTGCTATTAGCATTAAAGATTAATAATTTCATATCTAGAAATAAGTGCGAAGGTGGCGGGGATGACAAAGAACAATTAAACATTGGACATTTCGTTAACCTGCCAACCCGCGAAAGAGATTCCAAGGAATGGCCAAGTATGGAAAGAGGTCAGTCGGGCTTCAAGACAGGGTCACAAGTTATACTTAGGAGACGTGAGTGCCCGATGGTCAAATTGTATGTCTCCGAACTTTTGACTGCAAAATGCGTAACACAAAACAGGGCATGATGACGAACTTTGGCGATCAATTTGTATATCGCGGAACTTTGGGTGATATTTGTAGGTCGCGAAACAATGGAAGCTCAATTTTGAGTAAGCCTAGTTGAGAACCGACAATGGAAATAATGGCCAAGTATGGAATGGGGAAGCAGTTGGTCGGACTCGTGATATAAAAGCAGGAAACATATTCGGAAAAATGACTAAGTAACCAGAAAGACAAAGTAAAGGACAAAAAGAAAGGGGAATTTGGTTGTCAATTTGTAGATCGGGGAAGTCCAGGTATTGTTTGTAGGCGGCGGAACAATGGAACAATGTTGAGCCCACCTACCCGGGAACCCGTGATCCAAAAAGTTGTTGAATATGGAATGAGGAAGCGATCAGACTCGTGATATAAAAGCATCAATGGAAATATGAACACGTGAATCCACCAACCCGCGCACCTAGACATTTTCCTAAAAATGACTAACTAACCCGAAAGGGAAAGAAGAGGGAAAAAAGAAAGGGGAGGGAAATTTTCGGAAGTGGGAATTGGTGTTAACAAAGCCCCATTGATGGTCTTAACAGTGACTATGAAGTGCATTAAACAAGTGAAAAGGATATTCAATCAAGGAATAGAGAAAGTGAGTCATGCTTATACTTTCCAGGATGTGTTTGCATAAGTGAAGCATCGAAAAGCTACAGGAAAATCAATTTTGGGATGTTCAAGTAAAATTATTGTACTGTCAACTTCACCGTAAGTATAACAATGACGAATTTTAATTTTAATTTTCTGTGGTTGATATCATAGTTCCATTGGACTTCACATAACATATATCCTTTTATTTCAAAATATTTCTGAAGATGAATTTTGGTAATTTCATCGATCAAGTAAAAGTGCTAAAATGAGCTACATATTACATTTGCTTCACAGAGATTACATTAAAAGGGAAAGAAGGTCTTGTATATTCTTTAAGATCACAAAAAATCTGCTATGATCATGAATGTATCATCCAGCCATAATTCATAAATCAGGCCCATGAGAACCTTGAACTACAACACGAAAGCACATGAACCAAATTCTGCCAAACACAAGACAGGACAAAACCAACGGAGATTGGGCATTGTATCCCATCTATAACCAAATCCCCAAATGGGCACCAAGAAATTTGTCGATCACTGTATTACCATGAAGCAACATCACTATGAACGTTTTCTTCTGATAGTACTCTGAACCAAGATCACGTTCACCTAACAATGTTCTAACATTACTAGTTCTAGAAAAGAGTGTCAACATTTAACTTATGGAGTTTGATTTATTCACAGTTGGATACTTTGTATGAGGTTTTTCCTCATGCTTCTCATTCCTGGACTGAACAATATTATGCACTTGTAGTTCAATTTGCCATGACACTGCAAAACTCTATTCATATCCTCATTGGGTAGCATGGATAGATACACATGAGATTGTTTTGTTTCCTGCCAACGCTTGATATGACTTTTTTTTTTTTTGGTTCAACCGATATGCAGTATGGAATTGTCCTCATTTAATGTAAATTTGTTATGGATATGAAATTTGTGTAGCATGTAGACATTGTTTTCCTTTTTATGTAGATATACTTCATATGGAAATTCTGCTAACCCAGGAAGCACATCTTGTAACAAAGATTGTCTAATTGTACAATGTATGATTGTGTTGTTGATGGTTTGGATGGTAGCGGTGAGGCAATGTCTATATATATAAGGGAATTTTTTATTGCATCGTAGACAATCAATTGTACCATCATTTATTAAAGCAGAGGAAGAAGCAGGAGAGTTGCATTTGGCACATACAGGCTCGAAGGGGGTTGAGTACGCATTCGTTGCAACCAAAACACCCTCAAACTGCGCACGTGAGCATAGTAGTTAATTTATTGAACAATATAATATACAATTGTACAACAAAAAAGATGCAGAAAATTGGTCAAGGCAATTTTTTTGAGCAAAGTGTGGATGGAATTATAGATGTATACACACAACGATTGTCGAGCTAGTTAGTTTCTTAAGATCCTGTACTATGTCTGTTTGCAATTCTGTTACAAATGTTGCTTGGGTTGTGTGAAAGATCATTTCTTTAACATCTCTTTTCTTTTTTATATTTTTAAAGAGCATAAGTGGAAATTCCCCTCTATGCAATTGTTGTTCCATTGAGGAAAACAAATTTGAATAGGTGTCAAACAATTGCAGCTGCAACATGGAACAATTTAATAGTTGTGTAACATAACTGAGATATATGAACATGTGAAAGTAAAGGATAAAACTAGATATGGAGAATGGTACCATTTCCTTTTCGTTTTCTGACTCTCCATATTTTATATGGAGAATGTGTTGTGACCCAAGTTTTCTCGCGAGTGTGATAGTTGTACCAATGGTTCTAATTGGGTAAGTGTCATTGCTCTGTGCAAGTTGGTTGATTGTTGTGTCCAGTACAAAACAATATTCTGAACAAATCGTGGGAATTTGTTCCACAATACTTGTTTCATTGAGCAATATAATCTGATCACAATCACCACGGTCATATATTGTTTTCAGCAATATATTAAACTTTGTAATGGATATCCCATTACTTGGAAAGATATTTTCTGCATGTTTCTGGACAAGTTGTGTAGGGGTAGTCAGTGTGACTATCATCATGGCTATGTTGTCTGTCATGTCAGCACGCACAATGAATATAGTTTTGTTTTCCTTGTCCAAGTAGGTGCTATACACGACCATTATGTCCCCAACAAACACTTGTCCAGTTCGACGGTTGTTCAAGCCTTCTAGCAATAGTATATTGGGTGTTATAAGTTTAGACCTAGTGACATTATTTTGAATAGAAAAATCAATGTGAATGGTAGTCTACATTATTTGTTTGTTTTCTTTTTTGGGGGGGGTATAAATGTACAAGTAGACGCACAACTTGGATGAAGTATGTAGGTCAGATTTTTGTAACCAAACCTCTTTGACGTAGCCGCGCTCGCAAGCACGTCTGCTCACAGGATCTTCTCCTTCCCTCGGCCCGAAGAGGTCTAACACTCTTCTATTTCCCTATCGGGAAATCTGCACCCACAACAACTCTCTCACGGGATCTCCCTCTTTCCTTATCGGGAAATCAGACTTCGCGACTTCGCGAGGTCAGTGGCCAAGCGTTGGACTCTTGAATCCCCGAAACCCGATACAATTCAACGCTGACCCTCTCCTTTTCCTTTTCGGGAATTTTCCTATTGTGATCTCGGCACTCGCGAGGTTGAACAATTCACTTTCCCGACTCCCAATTACCGATACGTCGAAACTCTGATGCACGCGTGCGTTCTGACTTTTCAATGCTACCTTCACTCCATCGGCATTTCGGAGTTCACAATATCGCGAATCTTGATGCAACTGTTTCAGAATTTCTCGCCACGAAACTCCGATAAGGTGTGCCACCTGTCCACTAGCCAACTCCAATATGGCCCCACACTATCCTTTTGGTTGTCGGGATATCGCGTATCGTGATATCGCGATTTCTGTTGCTATGTTCACGGGACTTCAACCCACAAAACCTCGATGCACGATTCCACGTGTAGATCCTACGGCCTTCGCTGCCTTGGATCAACGGTCCCTGCCCCTCCTGAGCTTTGAACCTTTCGATACCTTCACTGTATCTCCCTTGCACCTCCACAAGATCTAACGGCTCACGGAGATTCGCAAATTCTCCTCGGAGATTACCGACCGTCCATTCCTCCTTGCGATCCCTGTGAATGGCCAAGTGTTCCTCAGTGGAACTCGTCCACCTTGCATGCAAACTTGCGACGCCTGTTGAACGCTCCACAACACAAATTTCCTGTTCTTTTCCTTGGTGAATTTCTCGAAGGTCCTATCCCTTCTGAGCTTACATCTGACTATGAGTCTTAGAAAAGACTCGTGCACACACTCCTTGCGGCAACCTCAAACACTTCCAAGTGTTGAGTTTCTCCGACCCTGCGCACACCTGCAGCAGCAATCTCTCAATGCTCTGCTCAGAATCGCAACTCTGAGGCTTAACTTGGCCTGCGCACTCCTTGCACGACTCTTGTGCTCAACTGCACTTCTGGGCAAATGAGAACAAAAGTTAAGCTATCTGAGCCTTCTGTCAACGCACTCCTTGCAGGAATCCTTGCTCAGATAGAGAAGCAATTGAAACTCATTCTTCCTTCCTCTCAGACTTCAAACATTTAAGATAAAATCATTCATACATAGCATAAAAGCAAATGTATAACAGGAAGCAAACATCCATGAGCATATCAATCAGCATCAATACACAAAGAACAACACAAAACCATGAATTTGAATCAACCTCTTCTATTAATTCAAATATCTATACATGGGTGTTCTTACACAGCTTTCTGCTTGCTCTTGCTCTTCCTGCTTCAATCTGATAATGTTACAATGATACAATGAGGGTGTCTATATCCTGTTTCCCTCTTGCGCTCTAGAACTGTCTAATCTAGAATTCAATTCTACCTACTTTACATTTATTAGCATAAATGCCTCCATCTACCTAAGGACGAGAGCTAAAGGCTCAAGGTCCGTTTACAATTACAAGTGCGCCTACAATTAATTGCTACATTTATGTTTGGCGCATCAATTTCAAGGGAAATTCAAAATGTGCAGCTGGGCTTGTCCAGCTGTCCGGTGCCTTCACGCTGGCTCGCTTGATGTCGACGATGCTCCTACATCATACTCCCTCTCTTGAAAAATTTCATGGGCTCTTGTCCATGAGCTCGTGCACGGTCCGTCCATGCTTCTGGATCTCTACTTCACTCTCCCAGCTGGCATCTTCAACTGGATGGTCCTTCCATTTGACCAGATACTCAAAGTATTCTTTTCTCCTGGTCTTCTTGCCAATACTTTTATCTAGTATGCGCTCCATCTGCGACTTTTCTGCAACTGGCATTTGTTTTCGCCACTGAACCTCTGGCTGCTCATCTCCTGTTCCTGTTTCTTCAGCCTTATATGGGTACAAATCTGAGATATTGAATATCGGAGAAATTCCGATCCCATCGGGTAATTCAATCTCATAAGCATTTGTCCCGAATTTATTCAAGACCTTGCATGGTCCGATTTTCTTCATCTTCAATTTATTATATGTTCCTCTCGGGAACCTTTCCTTCCTCAAATGTGCCAGAACTAACTCACCAACCTCGAACTAAAGTTGTCTCTTCCGCTGATCTACTCTGTGCTTATATTCGTGACTTGAATCCAGCAGTCGCTGCTTCACCTGGCTGTGAAGTTCTTTCATCGCCTCTGCGAAATCTTCTGCACTAGCGCTCCTAGTCGCAGTCTGTTCTGAATCTCTCAGTTCAGAAACTCCTCTCAGCTGCATGCCATAAACAATCTGGAATGGACTCTAGCATGTGCTCCTATTAACTGAGTTGTTAAATGCAAACTCTTCCTGTGGTAATATATTGTCCCAACTGCTATGGTGCTCTGTCACCAAGCTTCTCAGCAAGTCTCCCAGACTTTTGTTCATGACTTTCGTCTGTCCATCCGTCTAAGGATGATACGCTGAACTAAACATCAAATTAGTTCCCAGCTTCTTCCATAAGGTCCTCCAAAAATGCCCTATGAACTTCGTATCTCTATCTGAAATTATACTCCTGGGTAAGCCATGAAGTCGAATGACCTCTTTGAAAAACAGGTTCGCAATGTGAGTTGCGTCACTGGTTTTCTGACATGGAATGAAGTGTGCCATCTTGGAAAACCTATCCACCACCACAAAGATTGAATCAACACCTCTTTGTGTTTTCGGCAACCTCAACACAAAATCCATGCTAATTTCATCCGACGGCCTCTCTGGTATGGGCAATGGTTGATACAAACCTGCATTCTATCTCCTTCCTTTGGAATGCTGGCAAACTCTACATCTGTCTACAAATCTCTTGACCTCTGATCGCATCCCCGGCCAAAAGTACGATTCACTCAGCTTTGTGAATCTCTTGTCATGACCAAAATGTCCTACCAATCCTCCACTGTGTTTCTCCTTCAACAAGTTCTCCCTCATGGAGCATTTTGAAATACACAGTTGATTACCCTTAAAGAGCAATCCTTCCTGGATCATGTAGTCTATCCACTGGCTCCTATCTCTGAGAACTGGATTCTCAGTTGCCTCGTACACCTCTTTAAAATCCTGATCATCTGCGTACATGTCCCTGAGATCATCAAAACCCAACGTTTTGACTTTGAATTCCTGCAACATCAAACACTTCCTGCT
>JASDQU010192537.1:0-10078 GCA_032191745.1 Picea mariana | reverse complement strand
CCCATCAGAGTGGAATCTTTTAGAAGACCCACACCGACATTCTCATATCGAGGGGGTGTCTTTGCAATGAAAGGTATGTTGCTGGTACGTGTATCAACGTTAAAGAAGGCCAATTGGTCCACCGTAATTACTTTTCCCTGATGTGGGAAACGTACGACATGGAAGAGAGTGGACAAAACTGCACACATGGAATCGATCCAGCTACGACCAAGTAAAAGGTTGTAATCGAGAGGAGCGTCAAAGACCTCAACTTCAACGTTGACCATTTTGCCTTCTAACGTAATAAACAATGAAGGGAGGACATCGTAAGGCTTAAAACCAGAGCCATTAAAGGCTTTGAGCGTGTTGTGTGATTCGGTTAAGGGAGGAGAGCCGATGGCTTTCCATCAAGCAATAGACATGACACACGTCGAGGCACCCTCATCAATAACTGTTCTACAAATGTTCTTGTTGGAGACAATAACTTGTATTTGAAATGCGAGTTGAGGGGGTAACCTTGGAATGTGATCTTCCAAGTCAAAGATTATTAAATTGTATCCGTAGGGTCGATTCCACCAATAGCTTTCAACAGTGCCTTCCGTTGTGTAGGACAACTCTGAAGGACCTCGAGGGCTGACATCACGGACAGTGCTTGGGCTAGATCCTCTATAATACTGTAGTTCTGGGCAGCACGCGCATGAGGATTGAAAGCAGGCTTTCGAACAACACCCTTTGGAGGAGGGTGAAGAACTGTATCTAGGCTTGGTCGTTCGAGATGAAGAGCATTGTTGGTAGGTGGAGTCGAGGGAGATGGTTGGACCAGTGAAGGAGGTATTTCGTCAACGTTCTCCTTGGAGGAAGAATAATCTTTGGCTCGAGTGGTAAGTGTGACGTCATTCTTCTTTGAATCACCTGTACACATTAAGACATAGGAAATAGTGGAGGGGGAAGGTTGATCATGAATGACCAATTGGGCTTGTTGTTGGGAAGGGAAGTGTTGTGACAACACGACCGGAGTAGGCGGTTTCGGGGTCCCTTGAAGGAACTTAGTAACCTCGGCCCGTCTTGGACAATCCTTAGTGTAGTGATCATCACCACAGATAAGACAAGGGTATCCGGGTTTGCACTTATCCTTGTCATCAACAGGTTGTGTTTTGGTCTTCTCAGATTGCAGATTATTTTTATCCTCCTTATTCTTACCCTTCCCTTTTTTGGATTTATTCTTTCCGGCAAGGGTAGATTGAACAGAGTTCACCTCAGAAGTCTTGTCGGCGGGAGGAGTAGGAGATGGAGCATGTTGAACATTAGAAGCAACAGACTTGGGGTTGGTGGTAGAGGCTTGTGCGGAGTGGGGTTGGGCATGGAAAGTGCCAATCACATCATCAACTGCATGAGAAGCAACACGAGTAGTTGAAGTAGCGGTAGTAGAAGGACGAGGTGCATTAGGGAGTAAATCATAAAGAGTACTTGTTTGTGAGTAAACGAGGTCGAGGTATTGAGCACAATTGATTGCCCTTTCTTTTGTGACAGCTCCACCCATGGCGATGTCACGAGCGATGTCGTTCACGAATGATTTCGTGAACCACTCTACCAATAACTGATCGGGAAGCTCGAGTTTGATTAGACGTTGTCTCCGTCGCCACTCATGAATGTGATCATAGATATGAGTGGCTTTGGTTTGTTTGAAAGAACTCAAAATTTCGGTTCCTGTTTCGTAACGGATCGGTAACTGGTAGTGGGTGAGGAAATCCATGGCGAGGGTGTTAAAGTCAGTGAAGAATCCTCGTGGTAATTCTATATACCACTTCGCGGTGGAACCTGTGAGAGTTCGTTGAAAAAGACGCAAGCAAATAGAGTCATCCATCAAAGAGTTGGATGAACACCAAAGGTGGAAAGTCATTACATGATTGTTCGGGTCCTCTCCCAATTTACCATCAAACTTAGGAATGTCGGATGGTAGTTTGGATGGTATTATGGGCCACTGAGAAGAGTGACTGATAGGATCATTTAAAATTCTAGACAGATCAGGGAGGCCCAGAGTGGCTAAGAAGGGTAACTGTCTATTCACGTGGGGGTATTGGTGACTTTGGGGAGGAAGTCCCGTAGGTATACTAGTAGGACCGTAAACAGTTTGCATATAATGCGAAGATCTGGGCAGATTCGGTTGTTGGTGCGGAGGCATGTAACCTATAGGGTTGTATTGGTTAGGGCTGTTCCCTTGAACAAGGACATTGGGTCGAGCATTCGAGCCCCAAATGGGATTGGACGGACCTGGATATGGTTGGCCTGTACTAGGGGGTATGAAAGGGATAACTTGAGGTTGTTGCCCCCTAGTCAGTTGAGGATTATTTTGGGTAAGATAGTTCCAGTACTGGGCCAAGGATGTAGGTATGTTCTGTCCATAGGGTGGGGTAGGTGGGGATTTCCCTCCAATTGGGGGTTTCATCCCAATTGGGATTTGACCTCCAAAAGGGGATTGCGTTTGGCCTCTAGGGTGAAATTGTCCACCAACGAGAATCTAGTAATTAGGTGTAAAAGATTGGGTGGTGCCACTGGGGTCGGTTCCTCCGATAGGGGATGGAAGAGACCCTCTGGAAGGGGGCCGAGGAAGTGTCAGAATAAAACCAGGAACAAGATTGTGCCCAGAAGGAGTGGAAATGCCAGGAGTTCCGGATGAGACTTGTGTAGGAACGGGAATAGTAGCATTCAACGCATGATATCCGAGAGGAAGTGTTGGGGTGAGTCTGGGCGAAAGCGACGTGCCAATGGGGGCTTGGCTAGCCACCGTATTCATGGTGGGAGTAGTCGTAGTATTTGGGACCATTGTAGAATGGGGTGTATGAAGGGGGATGGTCGATTTGGGAACCGCCGACGAGGTGTCGGAACCATCGAACAGATAGGCAGTGGTAATGAGAGTACGTTCTATATCAGATGTTTTAGGCAGCTCGTACTCGACGAAGATATCGACACTTGTGTCGGGGCCGAAAAGATCCCATCTTGGAATGTGAGGAGACCAAAAAGGATCCTGACCTTCAGGGCCTATATACGGTCCGATTGGTATTCCATAAGTTTCAACAATAATATCTCCGGAAGAATTTACCCGAAGAATACGTCTCTTCGAACTGTGAGGAATTCGAGAAGTCTCTACAGAATCAGAGCCTTCCACTCGTGGAGTAGCGGTGTCTTGGACCTCACTCTGTTGAGGAGAGTCCTCCAGTGGATTGGTAGGTAAGGGTTGAGAACCTCCCAGATCTTCTGGGGGCAGTCCTTGCATTCTACGTGAGCAACGTGGAGGGTCAATGTTGGCGGAGCTAAATATTTTACACAAGAAACTCAATGGACAACTTATGGAAACAAACAACATGCGCTAGTAAAATCTAGGAATCAAAACCAATCAAACAAGACCTTCCTATTCCGAAGTCACTAGTTGGTGATGAAATCCAACGTCGCGACGTCGAGATAAGAAGGGGCTAGGCTAGAGTGGAAAAGTTACATTGACGACCTACTTAACGGACTTACACTCTAGTGCAAGCTCCCATACATAATCGTGGGTATACCCTCCAAGGAGCCCGAGTGAGTCTGGCCAACGTCGATTCCAGGTACTGTGAAGACTTACCCCTCCACAATCACCTTGTGTAAGACTCTAAGAAGATAGGCTACTAAAGTTACCACAAACAACAATGATGCCTGGGGAAACAGTTGGCAGTCCGATTGACACACAAGAGCAGGGTATCTAGTCCAAAATCAACTTGAGAGGCTTCCACTCATCATTGTGGGTATACCTTCAAGCGACCCTCGTAATACGTGCAATCTCTACACCGAGATCAACAAAGCAGGGTGAGTAACTCTGTCAATATCAATGTGACCTCAGGTTTGACCCTTGTGTGAGAAGGGCTTCCCAAGACAAAATGTTGCAAATGTAATTTGACACTCCCTATTGCAAGATACTATTGTGTGTTTTGCGCTTTGGAGAGTGTGTCTCACTGCTTATTCCAAAGCTCTAGCCTAGCTAATGTTGGTGAAAAAGAGCCCTAGAAAATGTTACTAGTTGAATTTTAAAGTTTCACAATATTATTAAAGGCTGTTGTTACTCAAGAGGGAGACGGGAATGAAACCAATGTTGTGTAAGACTTTGACCCAACAATGCGTAAATAGAAATGAATGATACAAACTTTTATTCGATGAATTCTATCTACGACAGGGAGAAATAAGTTTTCTGGAACAATGCAAACTACGATGTACAATTCCCTTTTTAAATGTAATACCAAACAATCATGGACAATGTAATTTCACTATTCGTTCTCTTTCAATATTTTAATGCCAATATTTTCTGAATAAATGATTGCTTAAAAGAAGAAGACTTTAATGTTTTCTCTTTAGAAACCAAAAACATGGATGGAACTAAGAAAAGGTAAGCGACCAATGAAAATAAAATACTCAACAAACACCCAAATCGATCTTTCAATGGAGATTTTTTTTTTTTTTTTCTTCAAACGTGAACAATAAATGTTTTTTTGATCATTAAGCAATCCAGAAGATGCAATCAACTCACAAATTCAAACCCAAAACAGGGACTTTGATCGAGCAAGCACTCAGACTCAAATCCAGAGATTATATCCTTGTCGACCAAAACAAAGATAAAAAAAGATTAAAAGAGAGGGGTTCGATCTCCAAAATCAATCAAGATCAAGTTGAAACAATCAGAAGCATTTGAGAACTGGTATAAAAAATCTTTTTCCATCTGACTGAAACAAAAACTGGGCAATAGTAGAGGTCAAGACCCAATCCAAAAAAGTTTTCAAACGCTGCTGCGGGCAGACAATATAACGCAGTGTAGAAATGAGTGATTTCCGCAGGCCAATAGTCATGCAGGTCACGAAAATCCCGCACTGAAACAAACCACTAGGGTGCGGAAATGGAAGGTTTCCGCGGACTACCAATAGGGTGCAATGCGGACACGTTTCACAAAATAGAAAATTTTGGAAGAAGACAAAGGGTCTCAGGAAAATTTTAAACCGAGTGAGTCTAATTGGATCTCCCACAGACTCAGAGACTAAAATAGAGTGTAAAAGATAGGCTATAAGCAAATGGCCAATGAAAAACCACAATCAAGTTGTACTTTCCCCATAGGAGTCACCAATTTTGTTAACGGATAAATCGATAGATGCGGACATGAATTAATCCCCCTAGATCCACCTGGATCTAGAACAAAACAAGACGGAACAATATGCTTTCCCTAGATTATGATCATTGAATTTAATTACCAAAAGAGGAATAGATAACATACCTTATGAATCGCTTCCTTATGTCTTTGTTGACCTTGCTTTACTCCAATGCTCCTATGAGATCAGATCTGTAATAACACAAATCAACCAACGTGAAAGCAACAATAGCGAAATTCAATGATAACCTAAACATGTGATCAAGGAGTCATGTAATAAAATATCAATCATTTTATGGGAAAGAGACATGCCACCGTATTATATTAATGAAAGGTAGAAGATACAACCAAATTGCCTTAATGTCACAAGTTCCCTTTCAGTGGCCCTTCATTCTGACACACACACACATTTGCTCCGACCTTTTACACGAAAACTTCCTTCAAAAACTTGATGGATGGATGGAGACCTCAAGCATCACTTGAAATAAGATTCTTCACAGTCTTCAGCCTATTCTTTCTTCAGCCTCTATGCTTCTTTATGCTTGTACCTCAAACCTTTTCCATGAGAAGCCTATCATTATATAGGAGAAGCTAAAGTGGTTAAAGAGATGAGGATGATCCCATCAAATCAGAGAAGTCAGTAGGATCGTAACCACATGGATGCCACTTCATATTTCTAGAAGATTCCACTTTTAGAAGCTGCTAGAATTTCTTTCCTCTTTTAGTTTCAAAGTGTTTCCGCGACCTGTCTATATATCAGCCCGTGGAAATCCCGCAGACTAGCTATAGTACAACATGCTGAAATTAGGGATTTCCGCACTGTGTAAAGGGAGCTGCCCGCGGCAGCCTTTCAAAAATACATCTTGCAAGGGTGGAAAGAGGTTGCTTTTCTCAGGCAAAAGATTATATTGGGAACCTTAACACATGTTTATGTAACCATCATCAGGGTGACCAAAATAATGTGTAACAGTACATCTGGGTTCTTGGGAGAGATACATAACATGATCTCCATCTTCCTAAATTCGGTGGTGTACTCTTGCACACTTCGCCCTTTCCTCTGCATGAAGTGATGCTAATGGATCCATTGGTCCTCTACAAACCCAATAGGGTAGATCTTGGACTTGATGAGGGTTTTCAAATCCTCCCACTTAGTTATTGGCGGACCACCCTCCAACCTAAGTGTCTCTGTGTGGCTTTCCCACCAAGTCAGTGCATTGTCCCCTAGTTTYAGTCTAACAAATAATTTTTTTTKCTCTACATCTATATTATGGACACTAAAATACATTTCTAATTGTTGCAACCAATGATTCAACTTAATCACATTGATCTCACCTTGATAGGGTTTGATATCAACTTTCTCTTCCATCTTGAATATAGGTTGTGAATGAGTGATGGCACTGAAACTTGGTTGGTCTTTCTCAGGCCCTTTTTTCGAATCTTTTTTCGGGTCTTCACTATCTGTTGTTTTTTCATTCAATCCAACTTCTCATTTAAGGTTCAAACTTATTTGTTAGCGTTTCCACGAGGAGAGCATGTTGTGAGAGATATTAGTAACTTGTTCTTCCATCCTCAAAAATATTTCTTCCACTTCATCACAAGGGTTGTTATGAACAGACTCATCCGCCATGGCTAGGGTTTTGCTACTTCTCAAGCCAACTCCTAGATTCAGTGACTTTCCATAAATACCCCTAAGAAAATTGCTTTGATACCAATATGATATGCAAATTGATGTGGATATTCCACATGAACAATTCATCACAACATATTTTATAATATTTTGAAATATTAGATTATGTAATTTGTTTCCTTAGATCACATATTAATTATTTCTAGCTTATTGCTCAAATTTATGAAAATAACTGAATGTAAAAATGAAAGAACAGGGAAATATACACACCATCCAAATAAATGAACACAAGATATATCCCGAGAAACCCGATACGTGAGAAAACCTAGCTAGAAGGTGAGGCCCGTGCTCTGTTCTCTTTTCTTCGATTATGAAAATGAAAATACAAAGAAAGAGATACTCACTATGGAGTTTCCTATGACTCTGTGGCCTGAATGGATACTACAAACTCTTCCTGGCGGCTTGATATTTAACATAGATCGCTAGTTGTCTAGGGTTAGGGTTTTTTCATTCTCAACCCTCAATTAGTGATAAAGTTTTTGACATTCTAGAATATTCTTGAAAGTTCACACATGCATGAATAACGGAGGATGATATGGCATCCATGCGTACCATGGTGGTCAATAAGGTAGGTCAACTTGTGAGAGGCATAATTTCCACATACAAGCTCTGATTGAGGTGATTTTACAAGCTCCGATTGAGGTGATTTTGACATTGTTGGAAAAGTCTTGGTGTATAGAACAATGCCAAAGGGATGGGAGAAGTGCTCACAAAGTTTGACCCAAAAAAATGTCGTTTAATGCCTCAAATGGCTCTGGAAGGTTTTGAACCCCAAATCTCCAAATCGTGACTTGCTGCTGAAATGGTCCCTACAAGCTAATTCCTCGAGTTTTTCCTCCTAGAAAGTACCAAGATAGATGGAAAATTATATAATAATCCAATCCGACTCACCATTACTCTCACATGTGGGGTTGACCAAGTGTAGAATTTCAAGAATATTCTAGAAGGTCCAAAACCCTAAACATTAATTGAGGGTTGAGGCCTGCAAAAACCATAATGTTAGACCTAGACGTCTATCATGGTATTTTAAATACTGGGCCATTAGGAAGAGAGGGGGTTGCCTTCTTTTAGCATTATACTTGTTCCATAGTTGAGTAGAGCATCTAGGAGTGGGATTTGAGAGCATAACATTGGAGGTAGAAGATTCTGTACCAACCATTAAGGTTGCAGTGTCAAAGGCAACTCCATAGTGAGTGCCTCTTTATTTGTATCTTCATTTCATAACTAAAGAAAAGAGAGCAAACCATAGGCCTCACCTTCTAGTTGGTTTTCTCTGGTACCGAGTTTCTTAGGTCACACCTTGTGTTCATTTTGTGATTGGTGTGTTTATTTGCTTGTTCTTTCACTTTTAGATTTTAGTTATTTCCATAAAAGTGAGCATTAAACTAGTAATAGTAAATTCGAGATTTAAGAAAATAAATTACATAACAAAAGATTTCAGGATATTGCAAGATCTATTGTGACGAATGGTTCTAGTGGAATATACATGGTAGTTTACATATCATATTGGTATTAGAGCATTTCTTTGGGTTTTTTGTGGGAAGTTGTACGATTTAGGAATAAGTTTAAGAAGGAAGTCGCGAAACCCTAGCCATGGCAGATGAGTCCATTCTTTAGCTCTTTTGGGTAAATATTGGCTTGGGTCTCTCACGAGCTTGCAAGTCCCCTTTCCTCCCTTTTCTCCATTGCTACAATCCTCTGAGGCCTCTTTTCTTCCGTGCTATCCTTCCCAAGTCCCTCTTACATCCTATCTCCCAGCCCCCTTCCTTGACCCCGACTCTTCCCTGGACTCGGAAGAGGATGGAATAGTCTATCAGTTGTGAAATCGACCCATTTTATACCCTAGGTGTGAGCTAGGACTTGGAAAAAATCCTCCCCCCATCCAAGGGGGAAAAGGGAGGGGAAGGAAGTTGCACTTGTTGAAGGCTCAGAATAAAGCCTTAGTTGATATTGCAGATGGGAAGAAAAAAACATTTTTTGGGGCACTTAGAGCATCGCATGCCCTGGGAGGGGTTCCCTAATGAAAATACTCTCTTTCAATTGTAGGGGTTTGGTAGGTTCCCTCAAAAGATCTTCCCTCTACAAGTTGGTGGAGTCGAACCAACGAGACATTATGATTTTACAAGAAACAATGAGTGAGGAAGATGTGATCATTCCCCGACTTTTCTTCTTGCTCAAGACATGGTATTTTGTGGGCTCAGATGCCAGGGGGCGCTCGGGAGGTCTGACCATTGGATGGAATCTCAAAATTGTCAAAGTTATAAGTTCTTGGGGATTTGAATTTGGACTTGGTCTAAACATCCTCTCTGCATAGATTGGTTCGGAGGTAACAATCTTAAACTTATATGGTCCTTACGAGGAAAGAGCCCCTTTTTGGGAGGCTCTAGGCCATAAATCCTTCTTGAAAAGTGAAAAGATTATCCTGAATGGGGACCTAAATTTTTCTCTCGGGGAGGCTAAATCCTGGGGTCCAAGGGCTCGACCAGATCCTTTGACATATTTTTTCAACCATATGTTAAGGTGAATGAAATCGATTAACATTCCTTCCATAATACTATGCTCCACTTGGAGAAATAAAAGGGTGGGAGAGGATAGTGTTGAGAAACGTTTAGATCGTTTTTTGGAATCTAAAAATTTAGTAGAGGCTTATACTCAGATCAAGAAATGGGTCGGATCATGGGGGATCTCAGATCACTCCCCAATCTTCATGGAAATTGTTCTAGGTCCTTAGAAACCTCCCATCCCTTTCAAGTTCAACTTGGAGTGGTTAAAGGAGGAGGGTTTCCTATCCCTTTTCAAGGAGCATTGGATTCCTTATGATGCAACTATGGGAGATAGAGCAGGAGTCCAGTTCATGGAAAATATTCGAAGAGTAAAGCAAGCCACTTTGGAATGGCGGAGAATAAAAAAACAACAATATACATGAGATCTAATTGATACCGAAGCAACGTTGCAGACAATCTATGATTCAATGGGAGGAGGATACAATTCAACTGAATCGAAGGAAGAGATACTAGCCCTAGAAAACATCGAAGGCAACTTTTGGAGGCTCGGGAGGCAGAATGGAGCCTAAAAATCCGGGCATTGTGGCTGGAAAAGGAGGATGATAATGCAAAGTTCTTCCAGGTTTATGATAAAGGAAGAAAGATGGCTAACACCATTTGGAGTCTTAAGAACTCAGAAGGAAGAAAGGTATCCTCTTTTGATGGAATGGCTCATATAGGTTAGGAGTACTTCCATTCTTTGTTCAA
>JASDQU010192536.1:6002-16071 GCA_032191745.1 Picea mariana | reverse complement strand
ATGCCGCTACGCAGAAGGTTTTGTACCTGAGGCCAAGAGGAGCAAGTTTTAAGGCCTCTTTTTATTGTTGTGTTGTGCAGCTTTAAGATTTACACCCACTCACTCTACTAAGGCCACCCCCAACCTGCTTGCCAACTCTGCGATGCCTCCAAAGGTTAGTGAACATTTGTTCTCACTCGACCCTCCCCAAAGGTTAGTGAACATTTGTTCACAACCGACCAACTAGCTAGCGAAGAGGGGGGTTGGGGGGGGGAGTATTAAAACAAAATAATTTCCAACAAATTTAAATTTCAAAAATACTTTATTTTTTGGGGATGTCACATCCTTTCCCCCTTCAGTAAAAAACTGTACTCAGTGTTCATTCCTTTCTTGGAATAGGATTGGATGATATTTCCGCAAATTTTCCTCCAACTCCCAAGTGGCCTCCTCAGGACTAAAGTGCTTCCATTGCACCTTCACCTGAGCAACGACTCTTTTCCGAAGTGCTATTTCTCTCCGGTCCAGAAAGCACAGGGGTTCCACCTGGTACTCGCCTTCGAGTTCCACCTGCACCAAGTTCCAATCAATCATATAAGTAGGATCATGAATATACTTTTTCAACAAGGAAACATGAAATACATTATGAATTCTTAGATTAGTTGGAAGTGCAAGTTGATATGCTACAGGTCCAATTCGAGCTAGTATCTCAAAGGGCCCACAAAACCTGGGTGCCAGCTTGGCACAGTTTCCTAACTTCAACGAGATTTTTCTGGCTTTGACCTTCAAATAAACATGGTCTCCCACTTGAAATTCCAAGTGTCTTTTTTTCTGATCTGCATAGCCCTTCTATCTGTCCTATGCTTCTTTCAAGTTCTGTTGTACCTTACTTAGCATGTTCTCCATTTCTTGGAGCATCTCTTGTCCAACCATGAGTCTGTCAACTGGGTTATCCCAGTTAATTGGAGTCGTACACTTTCTACCGTACAATATTTCGAAAGGGCTCAATTTAGCTAAAGTTTGGTACCCATTGTTATATGTAAATTCTACCAAGTGCACGTAGTCTTCCCACTTGTTCGGTTTTTTTCTTACATACATTTTACGTCTCTATCTGAAATCACCATTTTAGGAATACCATGGAGTCTAAAAATTTCTTTCATGAATATTTCAGCAATGTTTATAGCTTTAAAAGTAGAGTTTACAGGAATAATGTGTGCAAACTTACTGAGTTTATCTATTACAACCATGATATAATCATTTTGTTTATGAGTTTTAGGAAAACCTATTATAAAGTCCAGCGATATGGTCTCCCATTTCCATTCTGGTACTGGTAATGGCTGTAATAGGCTGGCTGGATGCTAGTGTTTGGCCTTAACCTGCTGACAATCTTGGCAGCTTGCCAAGTACTCTGCTATTTCTCCCTTCATATCAGGCCAGTAAAATAGTTTTCTGTGTGCTGTTATTGTTTTCTAGTAACCTGGATGGCCAGAATATGGTTTCTTATGCGCTTCGTCCAAAACTGTTAATTTTAACTCTGTCGAATCTAGTATGTAAAGTCTGTTTTTAAATTGTAATAGTCCCTTCTTGTTGATACTTAGATCTGGTTTATTTGATTTTGTGGTATTGTTTTGTAATTCTTCCATCATCTTAGTGTAATTTCCATCGTTAATACTTTCCATCCTTATTCTTTGTTCCAGATCACTTTTTGCCCTGCTGATATTTATCTCAAACAACCCATGGACTCTTTTGCTTAAAGCATCTACTACTTTATCTTCCTTACCCTTGATATGTGTGACCTCGAAGTCGAATTCGCTCAAGAAGGATAGCCATATTGCTCGTCTTGCATTAAGATCTGGTTGGCTAAATAGATATTTCACCCCGCTATTATCCGTCGGTAGTAAGAATTTTCTTCCCATTATGCAATCTCGCCACATTTTTAAGGCGTGTATTACCACTGCCAATTCTAAGTCATGAGTGACATAATTTCACTCGTGTTCTTTTAATTTCTGATACTCATAAAAAATAATGTGTCCTTCCTGAGTTAGGACACCACCTAGTCCTTTTTTACTTACATTGACACATACGGTGAAGTCTTTATCTGGGTCTGCTACCTTCAATATGGGTGCAATTGTCAATAATTCCTTCAGCTTGCTAAAACTGTCCTGACACTTCTCTGACCAGTTGAACTTGGTCCCTTTCTTTTGTAATGACGTGATAGGGTAGGCTATCTTGGAAAAACCTTCTACGAATCTGTGGTAATATCCGGTGATTTCCATGAATGACCAGATATCTGCTACATCCTTAGGTACCGACCATTCCATAATGGATTTTATCTTCTCCAGATCTACAACAATGCCTTCTGCTGAAATTACATGTCCTAGATATTGTATTTCGTTTTGATAAAATTCACACTTGTCTAATTTGGCGTAAAGTTTGTGAGTCCTCAATGTTTGCAGAACTATCCTTAAGTGTTCATCATGTTCTTCCTCCATTTTTGAATAGACCAGAATATCGTCGATAAATACTACTACGAACTTGTCCAAGTAATGACTGAAAATTCTGTTCATCAGGCACACAATCGTGGTTGGTGCATTAGTGAGTCTGAAAGATAAAACTATGAACTCGTAGTGTCCATATCTTGTTTGAAAAGTTGTTTTTCTTATGTCCTTGTCTTTTATCCTAACTTGATGATAACTTAATCATAAATCCAACTTTGAAAAGACCCTGGCCCCACCTACTTGATCGAACAAATCATTTATCCTTAGTAAGGGGTATTTGTTCTTAATAGTCATTTTTTTCAGTTGTCTATAATCGATACACAGTCTTAGAGTACCGTCTTTCTTTTTCACGAAGAGGACTGGTGCCCCCCATGGTGAGACACTCGGTCTGATATACTCTTTGTCCAACAATTCCTGTAATTGTATTTTTAATTCTGTCAATTTTGGTAGATTCATTCGGTAAGGTGATTTTGAGATAGGGGCCGAACCGGGTAGTAGGTCTATGGAGAAGTCTATTTCCTTCTAGGAGGTAATTCTGGTATCTCATCCACAAACATGTCTCTGAATTGACGTAGGACAACAAATTATTCTAACTTTGTCTTATCTTGTTTTTCTAATAGATTCGTCACTTGGATGGCATAAACTTGACATCCCCTCCTCATACATTTCTTGAGTTGCATCACTGAAACTTGTCTGACTGATACCAGTTTTGGTATACCTTGGGCTATTCTAGCAATGCCAAGATCATCTTTATAGCTAAGTATATTTCTATAACAATCTAGTACTGCTTTGTGTTGTTCTGACCAATCCATCCCGATAATCATATCGTAAGATCCTAGTGGTAGAATGTTCGAATTTGTTCTTATATTTTTTCCATCTAGGCTGAACTCAAAATAAAAAATAAAGTCAACTACTTTCCTTTTAGTACCTATTGCTAGTTGTACAAGCCATGATTTTGTGTGCTTCAGTTTCTTAAGTTTATCTGACTCTACTACATCAGGGGTAATATAACTTAACGTAGCTCCAGGGTCAATTAGAATAGAAATTCGAGTGTTAATACTTGCCATCCTTATTCTTTGTTCCAGATCACTTTCTACCCTGTTGATATTTATCTGAAACAACCCATGGACTCTTTTGCTTAAAGCGGCTACTACTTTATCTTCCTTACCCTTGATATGTCTGACCTCGAAGTCGAATTCGTTCAAGAAGGCTAGCCATCTTGCTTGTCTTGCATTAAGATTTGGTTGGCTAAATAGATATTTCATCCTGCTATTATCCATCAGTAGTAAGAATTTTCTGCCCATTATGTAGTGTCACCACATTTTTAACGTGTGTATTACCGCTGCCAATTTTAAGTCATGAGTGAAATAATTTTGCTCGTCTTATTTTAATTTACGGGACTCATAACAAATAACGTGCCCTTCCTGAGTTAGGACACCACCTAGTCCTTTTTTACTTGCATCAACACATACAGTGAAGTCTTTATCTAGGTCTGCTACCTTCAATATGGGTGTAGTTGTCAATAATTCCTTTAGCTTGTTAAAACTGTCCTGACACTTCTCTGACGAGTTAAACTTGGTCCCTTTATTTTGTAATGATATGATAGGGTAGGCTATCTTGGAAAAACCTTCTATGAATCTGCAGTAATATTCCGTGATTCCCATGAATGACTGGATATCTGCTACATCCTTAGGTACCGACCATTCCATAATGGATTTTATCTTCTCTGGTTCTACAACAATGCCTTCTACTAAAATTACATGTTCCGAATATTTTATTTCTTTTTGATAAAAGTCACACTTGTCAAATTTGGCGTAAAGTGTCCATCATGTTCTTCCTCCATTTTTGAAGAACTATCGTTAAGTGTTCATCATGTTCTTCCTTCGTTTTTGAATAGACCAGAATATCCTTGATAAATACTACTACGAACTTGTCCATATCTTGTCTGAAAAGTTGTTTTTCTTATGTCCTCGTCTTCTATCCTAACTTGATGATAACTGGATCATAAATCCAACTTTGAAAAGATCTTGGCCCCACCTACTTGATTGAACAAATCAATTATCCTTGGTAAGGGGTATTTGTTCTTAATAGTCATTTTGTTCAGTTGTATATAATCGATACACAGTCTTAGAGTACCGTCTTTCTTTTTCACGAAGAGGACTGGTGCCCCCCATTGTGAGACACTCGGTATGATATACTCTTTGTCCAACAATTCCTGTAATTGTATTTTTAATTCTATTAGTTMTGGTAGAGTCATTCACTAAGGTGCTTTTGAGATAGGGGCCGAACTGGGTAGTAGGTCTATGGAGAAGTCTATTTCCCTTCTAGGAGGTAATTCTGGTATCTCATCCACAAGCATGTCTCTGAATTCACGTAGGACAGAAAAGTCTTCTAACTTTGGATTATTTTCTTTTTCTAATAGATTCATCACTTGGATGGCATAAACTTGACATCCCTTCCTCATACATTTCTTGAGTTGCATCGTTGAAACTTGTCTGACTGATACCAGTTTTGGTATACCTTGGGTTGTTCTAGCAGTGCCAAGATCGTCTTTATAGCCAAGTATCTTTCTATAACAATCTAGTACTTCTTTTTGTTGTTCCAACCAATCCATCCCGATAATAATATCGTAAGATCCTAGTGGTAGAAATTTAAGATTTGTTCTTATATTTTTGCCATCTAGGATGAACTCAAAATAAAAAATAAAGTCAACTACTTTCCTTTTATTACCTGTTGCTAGTTGTACAAGCCATGATTTTGTGTGCTTCAGTTTCTTAAGTTTATTTGACTCTACTATTTATCCGATGCAGGCTTCTGCCCACATCTCCCACCATCGAGGCCTCTTGTAGATTATGAACAACAATTCTATTTGCTGATATTAAACGTGGAGAGTTCTTCCTTAGATGAGGCTCTTCACATTCCCAACACTTTAATGGCTCGCGAAAGTTGTCCCCAAACTTCTTCGTTCTCAGGTTTATCAATTTACTGCTACTTTGTGTATTTGGATGATTGGAGTGAAAATCCTTCCTCAAAAAACTTTTTGCTGCATTCCGATAAGGAGTTGGCTGGTATCCCTTCTTCTGTTGGTTCATTCGATCTTGCTTCTTATCCTTCCAGGCTTTGGAAAATTCTACCCATTTTTTATACTAGTCATAGCACATTCGTGTTTTCCTAAATACTTCACTCAAGGATTTGGGGTTGTCAAACTCAATTCTGTCCTTATAGGACTGTGGTAAGAAGCTTAAGAATCACTGGATTTTTACCTTATTCTTCTAGATGTATGGTACAAACCTTAGTAGTTCCAGAAATTTATTTATAAGGTCCTCCATCGTCATATGCCCGAGTCGTAACTCGTAAAATTCTTTCGTCTTCCTTTCATAATAGCTTTTGGAAAGGTATTGTTTATTGAAATACTTATTAATGTTAGACCATTCCAACTGTTTCTCCTTTAGTCCCTTGGCCAATTTCAGGTCTTGCCACCAAATGTTGGCCTTCCCTTTCAGATTGTAGATGGCCATTTTGATCTTCAGGTTGCTTGAATAATTGTAGATCTGGAAGTATTTTTTGATGTCTAACAACCATGCCTCAGCTTCTTCTCTTGTCCTAGATTCTCCATTAGAGGTAGCTCGTTTAATCTTTTTAAATTCTCCTTCAAGGTGGTATACTTGTTTTCTTTTCTGTCTTGTTTAGTTTCGTCTTCAGCTGAAGTTGTTCCTTTAGACGAACTATTTCTTTTTTATGTTTCTGGCCCAAAGTTCTTGGAAGCCCTTTTTCTGACCTATTCATCATGGTTATCGTCCTTTGGGATTTTCTTGGTGACTATATTGCGCAACAGGACTTCATTTATCTCTTGTTGTTCCTGCTGTGCTTTCTTCAATTTTTCATTGTCGGCTTTAAAAATCCGTAGTTCAACAATAAGATTCCTCATCGTTTCCAACACCTCCATGGGTGAGCTTCCATCACTGTTCTATCTTGGATCTCCAGGAGGTCTTTGCTGTAGATTTCCTTCCATCATGATTTCTGCATCGTCCTGATCTGCCATAATTAGTACAAAACATAAAGGTTTTTTGTTTGTAACCATAAGGTTTATTAGTTTTACATAAATCAGAATATATATACTAAGAAACTAATGTGGCCCTGTTCAGGCCCAGTTTTGTAACTTTTTCTTTGATACCATATGTAATATACCTCACTTTTGACATAAAAAAAAAAATTCTTCTCCGGAACATTAATCCTAATTAACTTGATAGATTCGTTCTTAGGATAAGATGACCATTTTTTTTTTCTCTCTATTATTAAATTTTGATAAGTTTCTTATAATATGGTTACCCATGTTGACATTTTATTAAACCAACCTATAGGTGTCCAGGTCATGCTAAGTTAACCGTCCATTACTCTAAAATTTCTGTAAGTCCTAAATCTTCCAAACATTTATACGTATCATACACATACTATACTGAACTTGGACTATGGAGGACTTAAGATTCGTGATCCCATATTTCTTTCCTACACGAAATAATTCTTAAACTTATACGCAAGGGGATCTCAATAGTCTTTAAAAGGGGCAAGGTTCAAAACGATCCACCAAAAATGTATATTGAGATACTTACTCTAGTACATAGGCTATAGGATTAACCTAAGTATTAGCATTATTATTTAAAGTCCATGAATCCGAACTGAGTCCTGAGGTTGGTTAACGATCTGTGGGTCACTATTTATAAAAGAGCTTATAACTGTGAGACTCTATCTGAACCCATCAGCTTAACTGAACTAACCATGTGATGTCTTAATTGCACGATGGTTCTCTTTGAACAAGATGCTAGTTGGTTAAGTCGGAAGGGGACCTTCCTTAGTTTCGTGCGCCTTTAGTGTGAGGTAAAAATCTCGACAGGCGAGAGTTAAATCTCTGGTCCGACCTTTAATGAATTCTTGCGTGAAAGCGAAAATCGATGGTTTCACTTGACCCCTTGGCTGATAGGCGTTTTCCAACTAATCCTCTTCACATTTGGATAACCCTCCATCGTACTCGCCTCCTTTACTCTATGCATTAAGGGCGCTTTAGGTTTATAAGTGATTCCCTCGGCATTCTCATAGTCTTTTTATTTTCCTATTCCCACAACCACCTCTATATTTTCTTCGCGAGGGAATATTTGAATGCATAGAGGTACCCACTAGGTGGAAACTAGGCATCCCTACCCGTTCACTTAGGTAAGTTTGCAACCCTCTGTAACCTTAAAATTTTTGAAAGANCTTCACATTGGGATAACCCTCCATCGTACTCGCCTCCTTTACTCTATGCATTAAGGGCGCTTTAGGTTTATAAGTGATTCCCTCGGCATTCTCATAGTCTTTTTATTTTCCTATTCCCAAAACCACCTCTATATTTTCTTCGCGAGGGAATATTTGAATGCATAGAGGTACCCACTAGGTGGAAACTAGGCATCCCTACCCGTTCACTTAGGTAAGTTTGCAACCCTCTGTAACCTTAAAATTTTTGAAAGAAGAATTCGGCTTTACTTAAGGTGGGAGAGTTCCTTTCTTCTTTTGATTGTGACTCTGGTTATGATTCTCCTTTGACAGTTTAATTCCTGTGGCTTATTAGTTTTCTTACAACCCCGGTTACAAAATCTACTGGGGAAACTTTCCTTCAGTAATGAAAGACTCCAAACCCTCTCAGGACCTCTTCGTTGACCTACATTCTGGCATAGTCTATCTAGCGGGTTACGGGGTTTTGCTTCATTGATGATTTTGTCGTATCCTTCTTTTGTCTTTTGATTCGACCTTTTCTAAAACTCCTGTTATCTAAGTTTCAGACCCTTGTAAAATTTCTACCGTTGTGTTAATCTCCGAATAAAACTGGCTAGGATAGAAACCTTCCCAGAACATGTCTTCAAAGGTTGAGGAGAAGGTTAACTCATGACAGACCACTCGTTAGTTTGGGAGATACATGAAAGGGCTTTTCTGTACTTTTTTTCAAATGTTATCTCTATGTCCAAAAAGATTCTAAAGAAATATGTTAGTGATATAACAAACCGAACATATAATCCCTTACACTTATAGCATTCAGAAAAGCGTGAATACTATTTGGTTGGATTCTCAAGTGTGGTCAGATGTACATATTAAGTTTCATGCTATAGTTTTGGATTAATTCAAACCCTAATAGTATTTTTATGAAGTTTCGAATACATCTAATGCAGGATAGATGTATTCGAACCTTCAGAATTTCGGCCATCCTTTCATGGGAAAAGGTACTTGAGTTCCTTAAAACGAACCCTTTGGGATTTAATCGTCCTAGATGCAAAAGTCGAAGTTTTTCCTCGGTCTGAAACTGTAATGTACCCAATTTGAAGATCGATTCTTGTTTAGCAAGGAAACGATTATTGTAATAATGTACCATATAGATAATTTATAATTTCATCGGCTGCGTAGTTCAGACATACCCTAAATCTCGACACTAAATTTTTTCTTGTGTTTAATTATTCAAGATTCAGAACTCTTCCTTTTGTATGTCGCATGATAAAATTGGGGAAATACAGAATGATTAAATTCTGACTGTCAAAAGTATTCTGATATCCATATAACTTCTTGGAAGAAACAATTTCATTGTCATCGAGTAGAGTCTGTTGTTGTTTTATAACATTGTGAATGTTACCCGAGCATATGTAAACTTAAGGGTTCCAAAATGCTTTCGTTTCATTTGCGGCTTTCGCAACCTTCATATTACACTCCAGAATTTGCTCTGTGTTAAGAAATGTTATTTCCAATTTATTCCAGTGCTTTAACGTGTAGATAATTAGACCAAATCGACTTACAAACTCTTATGAATACCTACTGAAATATTTATACTCTGTGTACTGTAGGTTTTCTTGTAGAGAATTTTGCAAATTCTTTCGATTATAATTCATACATAATTACATCCCAAGTATTTTCGTACCTGAATATCATAAATGTTTAATATGTATGAGAAAGGGATTTCATTTACTTATTGTATTTCTGCACAATTTGTAACCTACAGGAAAATAAACATATGTCTATATGTATATATATATTCATTATTCAATTTCTGTTTACATTGCACACTTAATTAGTTCATTACTGTAAGTACTATTTGGTTGCGGGCATTCGCGTACTTCTTTCATTGTAATACAACAGTCAACTAACCCATAGGAAATTATTCTTTCAGGACTTAACCAGGCATATTCTTGCAAATAGTAGATTTAGGGAATTTAGTATTTACCCAACAATAAAATACAACAGAGATAATCACATTCGATTCGATCTTTCGTCCATAACATTACTCAATTCATGATTAATAGATGCGTTACACCAACCATTTAACGATTTAAATAGAGGAGGTTAAGAGAACATATCTGAATCAACTTGCTGGAAAACAAGCGGAACAACCACGTTCCTCCCAACCGTAGAATAGGGCAGCCAAAATCACTTGCCCGATTCACCCCCTAGCCTGACCATGAATCCATGAGGGAGAACTTGGGAAAAAACTCCTCCTCAGCAATGTCTTGCAATTACAGTAGGTTCCTCTTGCCTCACACTCAAACAGTAGTGTTCATACCAGCAAGAAAATCAATAGTCTT
>JASDQU010192535.1:7180-27169 GCA_032191745.1 Picea mariana | reverse complement strand
TCTGCATTGTGACAGCAGCAAACAGTAGGTGACATCACAACATCTTTTGATCATTGTTTAGCCTTAAACGTTGTGATAATCTCTCACCTTGTTCAGTAGGCATTGAGTTGTTGATAATCTTCATATGCTTAGTTGACATAACGTCTCACTCATTATCTCTGGATCTGATATGAATTAAGGCTGCTGTCATATGCATAACAACAAACAATATTGAGACGCAGCAGTACTATTTAATGAGCAGATTTGATATTATTTGCATGACAAGGATGAATTGTATATATTGAATGCCATTATCTTTATACTTGTTGGAGAAATGATGTAAACCATTTGTCTTTGTTGGATAATCATTATATCTGATCATTGCTCATGTGTATGTTAGAAGATAGTCATCGAAGTTCTGAAATACTAACCCACTGCAGCACATCTTCTATTTGTATTTGTTTTGTCTCACAAACAGGTGCATCATCAGTGGTTTTCTCTTGACTATCTCTCTTGGGCAGCAATCTGTGGAAGGGGTCCTCCTTGACTTGGCCTTGCCTTTAACCCTTCATTAAGCCAGATTGCCTTAGGGACGTCTCCCTTGGACTTGCCCTCCTAAATAGAAAGAGCCCCCCATCGAGGTGATAGTGGGTGGGGAAGCTCCTGTTACGCCGGTTTCAAGCCCTGACTCAAGCCCTTGGAACTATCCTACAAACCGTGCGATAACACTCCTAACTTTGATTTGAGGACGAAGCATCCTTTAAGGGGTAGGACATGTAATATACATAAATATAAATTATATATTAATACATTACTTAATAATAGCTATAATAATAATTAATTACCAAGGGCCATAGCCCTTCAACCTCGTAACTAGTCAGTGAGTATTATACCACTACGAGAACTCTTGTAAAACATCACTGTCATTATGACAATGCATTTATTCTATTGTATATGGATTTCTTTTCCATTTCCCATTTGAATTGGATGTTTTTATATTTATTGAACAATTTTGTTCATGACAGGGACCCAAGTGCCTTTTGAATGTATCTTTGATAGATGTCATCCTTGATTTCCCTATTGTTCTCCCCTTTTGTAGGATGGATATGAGATCGAAAGAGTAACTAAAAGGAGGGATATGCTCTACATATATGCCAATAGATTAGAGGAGAGGGGTGGCCTCAAAAAAGTAATCTTTCCTATGCTAGAGGAGGCAAACCCCTCAAAGGAACAAATGGAGAGATAAGTTTATCTATCATGTCTAGAAGTAGAATCTCCTAGGGTGCTTAACTTGTGCATAAAAAGATGAATCTTAAAGTGTTATCCAAGGGCAAAGGGTGGGCCCGAAACTCTACTTGGACAATGGCCCAAGAGGCTGTCATTTGCAATGGATCATCCGTTGAAGCATGATTGATTGAACTCTCTCAACTCAAGACCAATCTGCTAAAGTCAAACTATGTCCTAGACCTTGTTAGCACTCTGTAAATTTCATCCGACTGAATAGACAAACGACAGAGGTAACTGTTTCAACCAACTTCAGAGCTGGGCACTAGCTTGCTCAACTCAGAGAGGGCTCTCTCGTGTCACTTGATATTTCTTTAATGAGCAATGGTTAGATTTGGTTTGTTTTGGGGGGTTTTTATAAAATTGTTGAAGAAATGAAGATGACATTTGGGCTATGGAGTCGAGAATGAACAACGCATTGACAAACTATCAAGAGGAAAAGGCTAAATGAGGCGATGAGTCTGAGTTTATATTTATAATTTGCATGGCATCAGAGGAAAAAGAAACATATAACTGCATCATAGCATATTAAAATGAATTCTGAATTGGTCAAGAAGAAATACACATAGTCTAAATTGCTAAGCCAAGAGCATCGTGAGATGAATTCTGGGCTTTTGATTCTCCAATTTAGATAGATGAAAGTGTAAATGAAATAAAGATCACAGGAGTTACGTACTATGAAATAAGACATAACTCATATCACAACCAATTAGAATCTTTTCATAAACAGTTCAAAAATTCGCTTTTGCATCTGTATATTCATTCTAGCTCCAGAGTTTTACAAAGTCTTCCTGCTCAGAGGGCAGGCTCCTCTTTTCTCCATCCCTTCTACATTCTCGGGATGATGTATATATAGGCGTATAACGATAGTTCTCCTACTTTAAAGGGATCGTTACGAACATGTCTAACATGTCAGAAGATTTTTCTTTGATCGCCACATGTCCAAAATTTGCTGGAACCTACTCAATTTTGCCCGAGAGTTTTTTATTTCAGCTTAGCGATTTCCTCCTTTAGAGTGTCCAACCAGGCTGGTTGATTTTCCCCGACGCTTTCAACCGCTTTAGCTTTGGTTTCTGTTTTCTGTTGTTTGCTCCGTTTCTTTTTCACAGCTTGCCTGCAGGGTTTTTCCATGTGCCCGTTGAGGATTAGATCCCTCATGACAGGATTTATTCTGACCTCTAATTCTGGCTCTGTCGTAGGTTCAGTGTGAAACTTTGTCGCTAATATCTGTGCAATCGACCTTTCTTTCTTACTTGTTGAAAAACTTGCCCTGTTATTTGAAAACCCTGTTACACTAGATATTGTTTGATTGGCTCCGTCCATGTCTTTCAATTTTGTGGACACCAAGGTGTTTCTTAACTTCAGAGAAACAGAAAATCGATCCAGCTGGAGACTGCTTTACTTAAGAATGAAATGGTGATTTCTTGGAGCAGAATAACGCCACCCATACCTGAAGATCGGTAGTCCTCGATCATAAAATACTGACAGAATTACTTGCAGGTACATTGATTTACCATGCTTGGCCAATCCATTTCAAATGATTAGCTTTTGAGTTCGTTATCCGATGACATTCACCTAACATCTCACGGACGTGAAGTACCCGAACGAGTGGCGTGCGGTGATTTGACCAGCCGCCGCCCTCCCATACACGAACCTTTGATTTGACGCATTAGACCATGTGACATCGGGGCTTTGAGAAAACGGTTATAGGCAGACCGCTTTTTGCCTCGATGTGCCTTTGAGGATGCCACACGTCCATGAATGACACTGTGGTGGTTTTCCCCGGCCCGCCTTTGATCAATTAAGTCTCACGCTGTTTCGTCGCCCGATATGGGTCTCAATCGTTGATCTGGGCCGCCCCAGGATCTACGGTCTGTTGAGTCCTACCACTTTCGTGTTTCTGCCAATTAAACCTTGTCTGCCAAATGGGTTCTGGCTTGTCGGCTTAACCCCTCTCTAAATTTATCTAGCATTCTGCCAGGTCTTGAGACTCAGATTCTGGGAAATCGTTGTGGTGATAACAAACCTCAACTCCATAAAGAATAGTGGTTTGATAAAGATGTCAAAGAGGAACAACTTCATTGGGATGCCTTGAAAATACAATTGGAAACATTGGCACTCTGACATAGAGAGATATGCATACTCGTTGTTGAGTCGAGGCTGGGAAACATACCTTAGAGTGAAATTGGGGCTTGAGAATTAAACCTCCAAAAATGTGTAAGAAATGATCTCAACCTCCCTCCCTTGAAAAAGGAATTGAAAATCCTTTGGATATTTCCTGGAGGTGTTAAAGTTCACAACCTTAGTCTTGCTAAGGTTTACCACCATTTGTTTAAGATCACAAAGGCTAGTGAGGACATCCACTTGCCTTTGAAGGCCCTCGGGTGAGGAGGCTAAGATGACCTCGTCATCAACAAACAAGAGTATTGTAGTAAGGACTTGGTGTTAGATGCGGTCATTGTCAACATGGGTATTCTCTTTGAGGTAGATTTCCAACTCATCAATGTAGATCCCAAAAAAAATGCAAGTGAGAGGGAGCAACCTTGTGTGAACCCAATGATACTCCTAATAAAATTGGAAAGGCCCCACTGTGTATGAAGCCACCCAACTATGTTGGAAGCCACAATGATGTACTCACGAACTCCAATGTTTCACAATCTCTAGAAAACTAGAGCTGTTGGAACTTAATCATAAGCATTCCAAAAGTCTACAAAACAATAGAACTCTTTGGAAGTTCACTTCCAAGCTCCCTCCATGATAGCTTGGGGCATAAAAATGTGGTCCATAGTTTGGTAGTTGTTCTTGAACCCTGCTTCCTGGAAATGTTTGGGCGAGCCACAAATTGATGAAGAGTTCTTGTCCAGAAATCCGTCATTGATTGTGAAAGTTGTAGTTTCGTAAGGGTAGTTGTTATTGTGTAGTCGAGGTATGCCATATATATAGTGTGGAGGAAACTGAGATTGTAGCAATAGTTAGATCACTGAAGAAAAACGTTGATTAGAGATGCTATGCGTAGCTGTGCAGGACCGCATAGATGTTCTCTAAGCTCAAGAGAAGATGGTCAAGCACAGTGTAGTCAAATCATCGTTACTCTAGTGAGACCTTTGTTATTTAAAACGTTGACACCTATGGAGGTGGCATATGACTTTCTCTATTAGTTAATGGCGACTTTGTTGTCTACTTCAATGGCATTACATGATGCGTTTTCATTTGTGGAAGCCTCTCTCCTTCAATTTGGAGCAACAACAAGCATTCCATTCCTTTGTTAGGATAATCAATTTCTTTCTCTTAGCAAAGTTGGAACAAGGCATCTCACCTCTTCAATAGAAACAACGTCCTCTGTTTCAGGAATCTGAATGGTGTTGGCCTACTAAGATACTTATCTTTTTGGTCCCCAACTTGTTGCCAAGAACATGCATAAATATGAAGGTGTCAATGTTAGGAATGGAATTGTGTTTCTTACACACAATGATGTCTTTACGTTTGTAAAACAATCTTTCCCACAATACTCTCAATATAGTTGTTTATACGAAATATGTATATTTTTTCCCGTGGATGAATCCACGAGAATTTAAAAGTGGATATCACACAAGATGCTCAGTTTCTCAACAAAATAATGATTGCAAGAAACTAGTTATTTTTCCAAAACACTTGTGGAGGTGTTAACCCCTAGATTTTCACCCTTGAAAATCATAAGGGTTAAGAGCTAACATGCACTATTTGGATGGCATTCTAAGATTCTCCTAGAGTTTAGCACTTGTGGTTAGCAGAGGTTGGTTCCCATTAGAGACATGTATATGATCAATGCATGGTTTTTTTGTTAAGAGTTAGAGCTAGCTTGGTTTCCCATGCATTTGAGAGAGATGTTTACATACAACATGTGCCCCTACTTTTTAGGAGACACGGTTTGAGTGGGTCTCTTGATAGTTTGGAAAAATTCTGAGCATACAGGGTTGGTTCTTGCATGATTCTAGGCTCGATGACACTTTTCAAGGGGACATGCAAGAACTTTCTATTTTTAGCAGTTTGAGCTCCACGCCCTAGATTCAAATTTTGAGTACACATTATGGATACTTGAGACATTTTGAGTCCTTTGGACCTCTTCCGGGATGATTTGTGACATATTTCTATTTTTAGCAGGTTGAGTACCAGGGCTCACCTGTCGATTCCGATTGCGGATTTGGATTCCTTGCGGAAAATCGAATCCAATGAGTATATTATTATTGATATGCAGAGACTTTCTATTTTTAGCAGTGTCTATTTTTAGACATTGGACATGTGGCAATGGTCTCCTTGTCAACTTGGATGATTTTGGAAAGTTTGGATGAGTTTCAACAGGTTTTAAATTTTTGGGACCGGACGACTATTTTTGGAAGTTTCTATTTTTAGTAGTGGTCGTCATCTCCAGAAGTGACAAGTGGTAGTCTCAGTTTTCGATGCGTAGTAGAGTTTAGGGTGATGTGGCATCTACATGGCATCATTTGACCAAGGGCACATTTTCCAAGGCATGAACATTAAATGAAGAATTAATTAAAAGACAAGAGGACACATAGAATGAGCTCTCTTCCATGGAGAAAGTTTAGCCAATCAAGGCTAAGTTTTCTCACTATCTTTTTCTCACCCGCCATAAAACCACTTTTCGTGCATTAAAAGTCCCTAAAACAATTTTACCCATGCCTCTTACACCAGTCCTCTACGTATTACTATACCTATCCCCTTATCCACTCTAATACTTCACTCATCTATATCCTAAACCCACTTCCCTCTATCCTAATTCTAAACCCACTTGCCCATATCACTTTAAAGTACGTCTTATCCTAAACTTGATTTCCCATTCATGTGTACCCACTCACCTTTTAATTAATTAATTAATTTGTCCCCCCTTAATAAAGTGTTTGTCGATTTTAACCTTGTACAATATTTACTGCAAACAGATTTTTAGTAAAAGAACAGAAAAGATACAATGGAAAATACAAACCTTACATAGAGATTTTTCCCCTGGAAATCCAAATCGGTAAAACCAACATATTCTATATTCATTCATTGTGGTAAATTGTTTACAATACAATATACATATAGGAGCCAGCAACATCCAAAATCCTAACCCAATGACTTGGATTAGTCAACAACCCTAATTCCTTAACCAAAAATAGAAAACCATTGGCAAAAAGCCATGTGTTGAAAAACTGCCCGACAATGGACACAAAATTTGAGGCAACACGGAAAACGAGGCAAAAAATGTGACACGTTTCTCGAGGCAATTTTTTTTTTCGGAGCGCTTCCCTAGAACTCTCGCTCAGGGGGATTTTGCCCCCCTGCACCCCCCAAGTGGGGGCCTAGCAGCCCCCCCTCAAACCCCCCTGCGCACCCAATGCAACGCAGACACTACTACTCGTGCAAAGAATATAACACATACCCAACAATGTCTTCCCCTTTTAATTAATTGATTTTCCTTGTCTTATCCTATCCCTTTTAAATCCTTTTCATACTTACCACTCCCGTTTTTACCATATGCTTAGCCTTTTTGACTTTTGTGTCCCCCCTTTTTAATTATTTAATTAAAGTGTTGTCCCCCTTTAACTAATTAATTACTAAATGGTTTGTCCCCCTCTATGTCATACATACCTCATTTTTTTGACACACCCATCTTGTTTTGATTGAAAGTGCATCGCTTAAATATAAGCATATGCTCCTTTTGAATTATCTGACACATCTCTTATGTCACCATCTCCCTCACATCATCCTCCTCTCGCACTCCCTTATACGTTTCCTACACTATCTACCACTCTCATCTCACACATCTACCGCCTATGCGCACTCTCCCTAAGTCATCTTCCCAATTCTCTCATACGTCCCTCATCCTCCACCTCATCCTCACGTGCATGCTATTGTTTACGTCTCCTTTGCTCTTTTATCCTCGTGCATATCCCCTCTTCCATGTAACTTCCACAAATGATCCCTTCGCCGTCCTTCATGCACTGTTCTCAAACTCACACATGCACTCACTCTTCCATCACATTAAAGCCTTTCTACCTAGCATGTGTCCACCTCGTATTCCTTTGCTCCTATTTCCTCCTCATTTGGCATGTGCTCTTCCTATTCCTAAATCTCTAGCCCATACTCCTCTCCTAGTCTTCATCCTCTCATGCATATCTTGCCTTATCTTGTGTGCATTATACCCATGTTTTTTCATCCCCTTGCCACGCATGCAACCCTTCACACGTGAGTTATCTCACTCATCCACAAGTTTCCCTTATACACACACATTCCTTTACCTTCCTTTCTTAGTCACCCATGCGTCCTCTTGGTTCTCTCTTGGATTGGTGTTCTCATGAGCTATATATTGGATGGTTGTCTTAAGTTATTGGTCGGATTATTGCAGCAGCTAGCATACTCTTCTTCTCTCATTCTTCTCTCTTGTTCTTGGTCTAGTTACTCTTCTTTGAGCAAAGTGCTCATTGTACTGGTTGTGGACTTGTCAATTGTGGTGCAACCAAGCCCCTTGCAAGCCTATCAATAAAGAAATTTTGTGTTTGTGTTGTAACCTTGTTTCTTGTTGGTACTTTGTGAATTTTTGCAATCTGATTAGTTGCTTTCCTTGCTGTTCATTGTGGTTTGTATTGATCTTTTGAGCAGTTTCTTTCTCTATTTCTTGTTTATATTTTGCGTGATAACCTTGCAGATCCCTCCAAGCAAACAAAATATTTTTCCCAATTGTTTTGGACAATTTTAACACGCTGTCCAAAACATAATAGAGGCTGTTTTTTGTCATTAAATGCAGAAAATCAAACTTAGGACAGCGACAAATCATCTTAGGGACTCCCCACTGAGGCTAGCAAGCACTAGCCCAAACGGAGAGGCGTCTAGCCCGTGACAATTTGGGGCTTTTCTCGTTGAATTAGCCAAGTTTTCATCTCTGTAATAACATGTTATATCAGCTCAATTGGAGAGTGGAAATTTGTGCTAACAGGAGGAAACTAGAAACTTTTTCATGGCACTTGCAAAGCATACTAATTAGCTTTTCCAAGGAGTTTCCCTAATAGTAACATAACCTTATGCATGCAACAATGCAAGATGTAAACAACCTCTTTAAGTTACTCCCAAGTTCTATACACAAGGATTTTTATAAATTTATATATAGACTTCATTAAGTTCCTTGCACATGAAGCAAGAGGAGATTCTTCTTGTTTTAACTTGTCCAAATAATTTATGGTCAAATTCTGTATCATTGTATGCAAAGTATTGAAGGAATCCGCTAGCAAATTGCTCAAGTAAATTAGTATTACCAACTTTAATTAATTCTCTGAATAATTCCTCTAATTCACTAGAAATTCTTCGTGATGTGACATTAGGTCTTTAGGTTTGTGACACCCTTGATCAGGGTCCTTATTGTCGCAAATCATAGCGGGAAAGGACGATTTAGAACTATGGAGCGGGGGAGCGCCTCCCCCCCCCCCACTCCCGAAGCACGCTTTGAACGAGACCATCCTGTAAGCGTGCTCCCTGGATGTTCCTGTTCAGGAGCGATTTCAGGGAGCGTGTTCCCGTGCAAAAGAAGTCACTCCCTGCCAAATGAGGGAGCGCTCGGGGAGTGACCCAAGAGAAATCGTTCCTTGAGCAAAAGGTTTGAGAATAGGATAGGATAGGATAGGATCAAATTAAGTAAAGGATAGGATAAACAGGGCAAAAGGTTTGAGAATTTGATTATCTTAATCTCCGTCAGCCGTTGGATCAAATTAAGTGGAAGGATAGGATAAGCAAAGAATGGAGAGTCGTTGGATTTAATCCAAGGCAAAGTTGCATCGTAGACAGATCGAGCCATTGATCTAAGATCTTGATCAAACGAACTTTATTCGTTTCGGGTCTAAAGATGTGAGGAGGTTACACTCCGGGAAAATCTCACTTCAAGAGTTTCAGTTTGAGAATTGAAATACCCGAAGTCCGGAGAACTGGAGAGCCGGAGTAAATTCCAATCGTCAGATCCAGAGGGATACGTGGCGACGTATCGTGAGCTCTGGAGAAATCACTTCGAGAATTTCAGTTTGAGATTTGAAATTTCCGAAGCCCGGAGAGCCAGAAAGCCGAAATAAATTCTCGATCGTCAGATCATTCGAAGTAAATCTCAGTCGTCAGATTGTCCAGAGTAAATCTCAAGTGTCGGATCGTCCGAAGTGGATATGGGTCGTCTTATCCAAAAGAGACGTGGTGTAAATCTGTGGACTCCGGGTAAAGACCCGAAGTAAGCCTCAACCGTCTGATTCAAGGACATGTGGCAGGCCTCGTCAGGAAGGACATGTGGCAGACCATGTCAGCAAGGACATGTGGCAGACCACGTTAGCAAGGACATGTGGCAGACCACATCAACGAGTGACACGTGGCAACCACTCCGCCCATGCCAGGTCAACAGGTGACGTGTGTAATGTTACGTCACTCCGGGAGATTTACTTTGGGAGTTTCACCACCAACAAATGACAAAAGCTCTGAAGTCCCGAAGTTGCGAAGGGCTGAAGTCGCGAAGAGTCGAAGAGTTGAAGGACCGAAGTTGCGAAGGGCCAAAGTACCGAAGGGCCTAAGAGTCGAAGGATCGAAGTCGCGAAGGGCCGAAGTGTCGAAGGGCCGAAGAGCCGAAGTCGTGAGGGCCGGAGTCCCGAACTTCTGAAGGCCGAAGTCTCGAAGTGAACGAGGATCGTTGATTTGAGGACAACACGTGGCTGGAATCTGTGGATTTTGGCTAAAAAGCATTCTGGGAGAGCGTAAAGGTTGAGAATTGAAATCGATGAAGCCTGGAGTAGCGAAGGAGATCTCGACCGTTGAATCGAGAAAGGGGACACATGACCGTTGATATAGTTGAGAGGTAAAATCCCCGAAGTAGAGGCAGAGCTGTCGATTAAGGAGGACATGTGTCTATAGATCATCAACTTCTGAAGATTGTCGTATGGAAGAAACGAGAGTTTGAGAATTGAATGTCCCGAAGGCCGAACTCGCGGAGGAGTTCCTGTTCGTAGATTTAGGGAGATAGGTGTCAATAGATCTTCCACTCTGGAAGATATTCATATGGGAAAAGCGAGATTTGAGAGTTGAAACTCTCGAAGATCGGAAGGCCAGAATCAATTGTAGCCGTTGATTTGTAAGGAAGCTATGTGTCGACAGATCGTGGAGATCTGGGATCGCGCGTGGATGGAGGAAAGAAGGCAGGAAAGGAAGACAGATAACAACCGTTGATCAAGAGGCATCGCTAAGGGATTGGAGATCAATGGTTGTGCTCAATTGCGGGATCAGAACATGCTCGGGTTTTAATTTTTCTTGAGCGGGCCGCAATCAAAACCACGGTATCGCCAAAGGCATACGTGGAGCTTTGTAGTGAATTGCGGGGCGAAAAGCAGGTTGCCCTCAAACCACCTTGGGCCACGCCCGCATTCGCATGGTCACATGAGATCATTGCCCAAGGTCACATCAACAGAAGATAGGGGAAGGAGCTAGCGCTTCCAGGCTTCACTTCGAAGGTTGCACATTGAAAAATCAAAAGTCCTCTGTGTGTATAATTCAACGACGAAGATTAAGTAGACAATTTGATCGAAGAGTTGCTGTTTCATTTCGTGATTTCTTGATCAATTACGATTCAGTTACACTAACTGAATCATTGTTCCTGAGCATTGGAATCATGATTCCTGAGCGTTTTTGAGATTCCCGACTTGAGCGTTGGAGATGCAGAGTGTAACAGATGATGAGAGCAAGAATAAAAGAAAAATGTCATGACAGAGAGAGGTTGCTGTTTCTCCATAAAAAATAGTCGAACTGTAGGCAATGTATATCACAACATGAACTGAGGGAGAAAATGCAGAGATGAAGAACATAAGCTAGACAAAGCAGAAATGGTGAAGACAACAGATTGTACGAGAACTTAAGCGCAAGAAGATGCGAGCAGGAAGACACTGATGCAGGCAGAGCAAAGCCGTGTAGCAGAACAATGATGAGACTGGTAAGCCATTGATAAATACTGTATCACTGTAATAAATTTCAGTAAGCAAAGAATTATATTTCAGGGTGGTAGGGTGGTGCTAGGGAGGATTGTTGTCCTCGGTGTTTCAAGTGGGTGCTTGAACACAGGGAGTTCTAGCTTCCATCTGGTTGTAGCCAGAAAAAACAGGGTGGTAGGGTGGTGTAAGGGAGAACTATTGTTCTTTGTTATACAGGTTGGTGCCTATGTGACAGGAAGTTGGTGCTGGAACACTCAGGGAGTTGGTGCTTCCTTCTAGTGGGTGCTAGAGAAACCAGAGAAACCAGAGAGTTGGTGCTCTCAACCAGTTGCAGCTTGTAAAACAGAGGTGGTAGCCTCACATTGAGTTGGTGCTCAAAGATAGATGATGTACAAAACATAAAAGACTGCCTATCATTCTAAGAAGAAGAGGTTTTCTCCCTTTATGGGTTTCCTCATGAATATCTATCTCTGTGTATATCATATGTGTGATTGATGTTTATTATTTCTGTTGTTGATGTCTTGCATAATCTTGATGATCACTTGGAGAAGATTAATAATAATTTTAATAGGCATATAATTGTTTAAGCACAGTGACAACTGATTCACCCCCCCCTCTCAGTTGTCTTAGTTATTTCAACAGTTCTTGAGGGGACTGAAGGGAGATTGAAGGAGATTGAAGAGAGATTGAAGAGCTTGGAAGGGTTTGGAGAACTTGGAAGGAATATTGAAGTCTGCCATAGGGAGATTGAAGGCTGTGATTTGTGAGAACTTGGAAGGGAGATTGAAGGCTACCATAGTCATATTCAACCACCATTGGAGAGCTAAAGAGGTAGGCTCTTAAGCCCATTCTTGTTTCTTGTTTTTTTTTTTAAATGCTTGTGTTGTAAACTAGTATATTATGCTATGTTGAATATTTGAATGTTTTCTTCTCCTACACTTTCCCATTTCTCCTCCATCATTCTATTGCAGGTAGAAAGTTATTATCAAGGTTCAACAATCATGATGATGATGTCAATGTGGTATGTCATTTTGGTTCCATTTTTGATTATGATGATGGTGGTGGGAAGTTCACATCGAAATACCCATGATAGTGAGGAAGAAAGAGAAGTGGACATCACATATCGAGAAGAGGAGGAAGGAATGGAAGGGGATGAAGACAATGAAAATGATAGTGATGATCATGATCCCCAAAAAGCCAAAGAGAAGCACACACCTCTGTGGAAGTATGTCACAAGGCTTGGGGGAGGGAAAGGGGGTGGAACCACAAAATTTATATGCCAGATTGTCATATAGAATACACAAGGTCCTATACCCGTGTGAGAAAGCATCTATGTGGGACTATGTCCTCGGATGAAGGTAAGAGTACAAGAGTCAAAACCTGTGTGAAAGTGGAACTCGAAGATATACTCAAATACCAAAGGGAAGAGGAGGTAGCACTAAACAAAGCCATAAAACCAAAGGTTGAACCTGAGAGTGCACAAAGAATGTTCATTGATCGGACTCGAGCCACATCCCCCCATGCTAGTGCATTCTTGCCTTCGTCTTCACGTAGAACACTATCAGATTTCCTTGACCATGGTTGTAGAGATGATGTGGATGCAAAAAATTTCAAGTTTTTCAATGCATGTGGTATAGCATTCAATGTTCTTCGCTCACCATATTGGCATGAAATGGTACAAGCCATCAATGGTGCCCCTAAAGGATATAAGATCCACGAGTATGACAAAGCTAGAACCTTGGGACTTGACATGGAAAGAGCCAAAATCCAAGGTGTTCTAGGAAAATTTACAAATGAATGGAGCCAACATGGGGTATCAATTGTATCTGATGGTTGGACAAATGTGAAAGGCATGCCATTGATAAATATTCTTGGTGTGTCTGCTATTAGTGCGGTCTTCCTTTTAGCCCATGACTACTTAGATTGCTACAAGATAGGTATTAATATTGCATATGCCTTGATTAAAATGATTCAAGGGATTGGACCCTACAATGTCATTCAAGTCATCACTGATAATGTTGCTAATTGTAAGGAAACATGAGCAATCATTGAAGATAAGTACCCCGATATATTTTGGCCGGGGTGTTTGGTTCACACAATGAACCTTTTGATGCATGATATCATTAAAATGAAGGACCATGATTATATATGGATTGGTGCTTTGTACAAGAAAGGGAAGAAGATGATAAGATTTATTACCGATCATAGCATGGCCCACTTTATTTTTCGCAATCACTCCAAGTTGGAGTTACTAAAGATTGCAAAGACCAGATTAGCTAGCTATTATCTCACCTTTAGACGTCTGTTGAAGGCAATAGAGGCATTGGCTAGTACGACCTCCAGTGATTCATGGCAGGATCTAAAAGACAGGGCTACATTCGCATCTAAGAGAAGTGACTTTCAGTAGGTGGAGGACACAGTTCTTGATGGTCATTTTTGGCAACAGGTTTAGTATATTCTGTAGTTCACCAAACCCATTTACAATATGATTCGGTTTGTAGATTCAAATCAACCAGTGATTGGAGAGGTGTATTAGAAGATGGACAACATGCTAGGCCAAATCAAAGACATTGGTCAACCAAGGGATGCGATCTTGTATGATCATATCCATAAACTTGTGGTTGAAAGGTGGCATAATTTGAATTTTCCACTCCATGCCCTGGCATATGTCCTTACCTTGTAATATTATTCTTCATCTTGGTTGTCCCAACAAACCCCTGGGGGTGGGGTTAGGAGAAAACGACACAAAGATCCAGAGATGCAAAATGGATCTATGCTTGCATTGGACAAGTTGGTACATGATGAAAATGAGTGTGCTCAAATACAAAGCGAATTGAGCAAATACATCAGTGAGCACGGTGTTTTTGGTAACTTGCATGCAACCAAAGATCGAGATAGGTTGAGTTCTATTGAATGGTGGAACCTGTATGGCTCCTCTACCACACATTTGCATAAATTAGCGGTGAAGGTGCTTTCTCAGGTGGTTAACACCTCTTCTGCAGAGAGGTGTTGGAACACCTATAGCTTCATCCATAGTGTAAAAAGAAACAACTTGAATGTAGACTGGGTAGAAAGTTTGGTTTATGTTCATTACAACTTGAGGCTGTTGTCCCATTATAGTGAAGCAAGGGGAAATGCTTTTTGTAAAAGAGTTGCGACTTGGGACAACAATCTAGAGGAGACTAATTTGGAGGATGGAGGCATGGTTTTAGAGCGCTTGGAAGCGAAACGTTTGGGTGATCATGATGGTGATCATATTCCTGGAGGAGACATGCCACCCCCATCCACTAACAGCGTTCCAGATGCATCAATTTTGCCTTTATCTTCACGATGTCCATTGTCAAGTGGGGGCCACTCAATTGCTAGTCATGGTCCATGATCACTTCCACCTACTCCTCTTACTGTTCTTCAAACTCAAAGAAACACGGGAAAAGAAACTAGAAGTTTCTCGTGGCAAGAGGAAAACTTAGAGCATAGTACTTAGTACTTGCTAATATATACTAGATCTCTTTTTCTATCTTGTTTAGAAGTCGTCTCTACAACTTAGTACTTTGTCTTGACTCTTTATATTGGCTTATTCTATGAACAATGAAGTTATAAAGTTATGAACATTATATGACAGTTTACCTTTAAAGTTTGAAATTTGAATTTGGTAATGAATATGATGCTCTAGTGTCTATTTCATTTTGTCGTTGATGTTGTCTGTTACAATCTATTGATGACAAATGTTTATGATTTATGCTATATCATATATGTGTACTAAATGGTTGATGCTTTAATGATACATGTAAAATCCAATAGTTAAATGATCTTCCCCTCTATGTTTTCATGTTTTTGGCAATTGATTCGACATTCTGCATGTTTTTTTGAATATGTATGCTTCAATATATATATATTTTCTTATGTATTATATAAAAAACGCTCCCAACACGCTCCCAACACGCTCCCGCTCTTGGATGTTTTTGAAAATTGTGTTTCCGCTCCCCGCTCCCAACAACCTTGATTCGGATAATTTGGCCAATGCCTTGTAGACCAAATTTTTGTGAACTCATCAAGGCCTTTCAAAATTGTTGCAGCCTTTGACTTGGCATTTTTGCTTTGCAATTTGGCACCAGTGAAGATCGTCATTGCTGCTGTTCTTTTGGCACAACTTCTCATTATGGTACGAGTATGATTGATCATTGAAGAAAGCCTAGAGGTTGTGGAGGAGCAAAGGGTAAAAAGAGAATTTGGAGAGTCTGTTAAAATTAATGCAGCTGCAAGAGCCATTCTCCGAGAGGATGGCAAAGACCTTAGTTGTGATCTAGGGCCCCCAGTACACTACTGGGGTTCTTGTCTGGGACCAAGCAGTTAGAGCCATGGAAAAAGACCCTAGTTAAGGCCCCCAGTGTATTGCTGGGGTTCTTGGTCAAGGACCAAGCGGTTTGATGGTACAAGTCCCTAGATGTGTTCTAGGGCCCCTGGATTTTTTCTAGGGAATCCTTTCTCGATGCTTGGATTGATCCTTGGTTGTGTACCTTGGTAGATAAGACCCTAGTTGTGATCTAGGGCCCCTAGATGTATTCTGGGGTATCCTGGTCTGGGACCAGACAATTTCTTGGTTGAGTACCAAGCCGAGATGATGTGTGACTTTCTTCTCTCTCGGGATGGTCCATGTAACCTAGGAGCAATCAAGAAGAAGGAAATGATCACATCATTGACCTTCCTCATATGCCGGGATGATAAAAGCTTATAAGTTATAGCATGAGACTCATGTGGACATTCTGCCATTAAAAAAGAATTTACCTTTTGACTTTGTCTTATTGTTTTGAAACCCCTGGCTTGAGTTACGCACCCCCTTAATAGTTGTTTGGGTGTTGGTTCGTTTCTTTGCTTCTTCCTAAAGAAAGCTAGCCGCCTTTTTCTTGAAACCCCTCTCCTTGACTTGTCTTATTTTCTTGTTGACCTTTGACTTGTCATTTAATATTTTAAAAGTTAAAATATTATTTATTTAATTATTAGGGTTTAAACCTAACCCTAAAGTTAGGACTAATGAGCTAAGCCCTAACATACCTACCAAAACTATAAATTAATGTGACCTATTCATACTCACTCACACTCCTAGCCGAGTTTTGGTTTGAAGTTTTCTGCGGCTCTTTTGTTCAGTTTTACTAAGTGGCTATGACCCTCTTTGGACAGGTTTCTCAGCTCCTTCTTTGTGTATTTTGATCTGCTCCAACCATTGAGGGTTTATCCTTTTTCGGTCTTGCTCTGCTTAGCATGCCGCTGACCTAAAAAGGACTTCCCAGCCTGCCCCAAAGGATGCTCTTCTTTCTGTTCTGATACTTTCTGAGTGTGCCGCCATTGCTGTCCTGTTTGTGCTGCTTTGCTGCCTCAATATTGCTGCCTCAACTTTCTACTGGTGCCAGCCTTGAATTGCTACCTCTCCTTGTCTGCATATAGCCCTAGTAAGAGTTTGTTAGGGCTACCCTGGAACTGCTGATATTTCTGCCTTTGCTGTAGCAGTTTTTGTGTTTTCTGGGCTGAGTTTATTAAGGCTGTTTGTGGTCTTCTTTCAGCCACTAGGCTGGATAGTGGTGTCCTGTTTTAGTGCTATTAATTGATGAATCGCATGGCCTCTTGATTCTCAGCTAGCTGGTTAGTTTTCTGATCCACTACCCTAAAAGTTCTTCTTGGCAATTTTTCCTAGGGATCATGACGAGATCTACCCTGAGGGTTTGATCCATGATCCCTTAAAGCTTTTTTTGAGCATACATCAAGGAGGATAACAACAACATATCAGATAATTTTGTTCTTTGTTTGGCTAAGGTAATATTCAGATTTATGTTATTAGATTTTACATCAGAAATTTTAAATGTGTTGCTGATCCAGAATTACAGTAGCAAATGTTTAGAAATTAAATAAAATTATTTTTGTTTCTAGATAGTCTACATTTTGCCCTTAAATTTTAACAGAGTCAGCTTTTGTGATACACAAGGAACTCAATGGTGTGTATGTGAGCAAACTCAAGCAAAAAGCTGTGATACCGGTGAGGACAACTCACAGGTAGGACACCTTAATAGCGTTGAATGATAAAAAGTGGTTTGACATTCATGATGTTAACTGTTGAATTGACATCTTACAAGTGTAAAATAAAATTGATAAGCAATTACCAAGTGCAGATGGATCACATATCCTTGAAGATGTTACCTTGCACACGAGAACCAGTAGTTGTGGCCTAAAAATGTAAGGATGCACCTGGGACTTTCTTTACAATGCTTTTGGCTGGTTGGTGGGAAATAACAATGACCAAAGAACAAATGAATACCAATACTGGATATTGGAATAAATGAGTAGAAAACTAAGTTGCACGAGACGGGGAAACGTCTGGAAATTTCCGAAACGAGTACAGTAGGAAACGCGACCCTCCAAAAATGGAAATGTCGGGGAAATACCATATTTATAATATACATATTTGAAAAAAACACATTATCTTGCAAGAAAAACATAATGACACACATAAATGACATAAAAAATCCTAAACCATAAATGAATAAAAAACATGTATGAATGGTTTATCTTTCTTAAAATGGAAAAAACAACAAATTTGGTGTGTTTGGGGGGCCTGCGGTCTGCTTAGACATTCGTGAGGGCCCACAAACAACCAAAACAACACCAAAACGCCGTCCTTATGGGCTGAAACTCTGCCAGTCATATCGTACGACATTTTGTACTCACGAAACACAGTATGGTACGTCCGACGACGTTTTGGCCAGGTTTTGTACCCGTTTCGGCCAGGTGTCGTACCTGTTTCAGCGTTTCGCCAAGTTTTCAGTACCGTTATGACACTTGGTTGGATGTTTCCCGCAACTTAGGTATAAAATAGTGTAGAATAGTGTATATTATGGAGCAAATGAGAAAACTAGTTTAACTTGGTAATCTCTGGTCACGGTGTATTTTGAATACTCAACTGAAGGCTAAAGGCAAAGGTTAAGATGAGACACACAAATGTGACAAACCAGACTTCTGAAACAACTTGATAATGATCCAGGAGATTGTTATCGATGATGAACAAGATAACCAGAGGCAAAGTGCATGAGAACAAAGGCCCAAAAGGTTGCTTAATATATTAACTTCAGAGATTTCCAAAACCATATACTACAATTAGCGCCTCTTATGGGACTCAAGGGACCCTTTTATACAAAAGCTGGTTGTCTTGGGCTGAACAAAAAGTAGTATTAAAGTAATAACGAAATCATAGCTACTCTATATAAGGTCAATAGCTCGCCACCCAAAATTATTAAAATAGCTAGCTAGCCTTAGTCTGTAAGGAGTTAGGACCATCACAAGAGTTATGTTGTATCTCTGTGTTATACTTGTGAATATTGAACTGAGATTTTACCTTCATGGTGTTGGATTTTCCTTATTTACAGAGCATTAGTGTTACTAGTGTTCTTTTACTTCATTACTGTTATCGCACGGTTTGTAGGAAAGGTCCAAGGGCTTGAGTCAGGGCTTGAAACCGGCGTAACAGGAGCTTCCCCACCCACTGTCACCTCGATGGGGGCTCTTTCTATTTAGGAGGGCTAGTCCAAGGGAGACGTCCCTTAGGCAATCTGGGCTTAAAGAAGGGCTAAAGGATAAAAGACCAAGACTAAGGTTCCCTTTCACAGATTGCAGCCAGGTATTGGATAATCAAGAAGAAGTCTTCCACTGACGATGCACCTGTTTGCGAGACAAAACAAAGAAAACTAGAATATGCTTTGCAGTGGGTTAGTACTTCATGAAATCAATGACTATCTTTATCAATTCATATATGAGCAATTAATCAATGCTATTATTGACGAAGTCAATGATGGCTAACAAAACAAAGACTTATATCACTTCTCAATAAAGCATAAAAGGCAATTTAGCATTCAACGTTCACAGTTCAGCTTTGTATCATATCATTAATGCAAGGTCAAATCAGCTCATATATAGTGTTGCTGCGTCACCTATATTGTTTCTGCAATAGGTGTGACGTCAGCTTTAATTAATGGACCAAAAATAATGACAAAGAGCAAAAACGTTTTACATGTTTAGCTTACAGATGCATTTAGTAACTCAATGTCAATCAAGAGAGGTGAAAATTGTCACAACGTTTCAGGTATGAGCAAGAAAACAAGACTATGACGTCACCTCTATATAATTTCTGGTGTTCTGCAGGTTAGCTAGCCAATGGTGGACGTTTTGACAAAGTCAACCAGCAAAAGTACAATTTAACTCCACGCCTATGAAGAGGAGACAGGGCCGCACCTTTCTATCCAATCAGAAGTTACAATCAGCCAAGACGTCACCTTCTTAGGGTTAGTTCAAGAATAGCTAGGGTTAGATGCTAGGTTAGTTAGGGTTTGCAATTTAGAGAGTAGTTTGAGATAACTTAAGGCATAACAAGCTTCAAAATCATTCCTAGACTAGTGCCTTGGGTTAATGGAGACAACTTGAAGTGAAGCTAATGGTTTAGGGAGGACTCAAACTCAAAGACAAGAGGGTTAGGGTTTGATGGTGTTGCTATGGCAAGGCCACCAACCCTAAACCCTAAAGAGAAAAGATTTGCCTAGGTGTAGCTAAAGCTAGGCCTAGAACTTTTGCTCTTCTCCTTGAGACTTCCTTGGCAAAACGGCTAGCTTAGAAGCATAAACCTATGGCTGAAAAGTGTTGCTATAGCAAGGCTTTTCAAAACCCTAGAAGTAAACCCTAGGTGTAAACTCAATTAGGCCTAGAATCACTT
>JASDQU010192531.1:0-20048 GCA_032191745.1 Picea mariana | reverse complement strand
CATCTTCATCATGTATCAATGAAAACTCATTGATCCATCTTCATCTATGCATTCTCATCAAGGAAAATACATATTATATTACATCAATCATCAATCAATCAATCCTTTGACATCAATCAATCACTTGACATCAATCAATCAAACCATTGGCATCAATGACAACATGATCCAACAGAAGGATTGTCTCACAGGGCCCCATCGGAAACTCCACCCACTTCTCTATGGGCCTTACACTATCACCAAGTCTATGGGTAGAAATTATTTTGAGCTCAACCTTGAATGCATGGAACAAACATCCACTAATCAGATAGTAGACACACAGGTCAAGGGCACTTGCCAACAGATGATCCAACTTTACCGGGTTTTCAAGGCAGGCCATCTCCTGCACCACGACAAGTGGCTCACTCGGGGAAAAATACAACAAAAGTTTCCTCACCCGATGGGGAAACTCAACGCAATGGAGACCATTTATTCCTAAGGGGGGAGGATTGATCCAGGTGGATATTGGTGGCCACCCACCTATTCCAACTAGCTCTGCTTGTCCGTTTTTAGTTCAACATGTTCTTCTGTACTTCTTTGTAATTGTGGGTTGTACACTTATGGGGTTGTCTGAATCCCTACACATATTCTAGGTGGATACTGGTGGCCTCTGACCTAATCCAACTGGCTTATTTTGAATGTTTTCATGTCAACACATCTTGCTGTACTTCCAGGGTCATTTTGGATCCCTAAACAATGTTTTTTTGGCTCACCGCAATCAAACTGTAAATAAAGTCAAAGTTTGATGGAAAAATCTGTAGTTCTCTGAAAGAACTTTCCAACGGGATATCACGCCCCTAAAATGGAGGTTGCATGAAAAAGTTACGACACTGGGAAGTTGAGGTACCAACTTACCAATAGGGGCCCACATGACTTTTGGCGTTTTACCTCCTAGGGTTAGGTTTTTGGATGTCTAGGGTTTTGGAATTCATGAGTAATACAAAAAATGCCTCTAGATCCTCATTGTAATCATTCTTCTCAAAAGGATGCACATAGCAGCCACATCTCTTCTCAGAGATAGATACCACCATTCGAGCAAGTGTTTCAGTTATGCAATTTTAGAGTTTCAGCCTATTTCATTTATTCAATAGAAGATATTGTTCACTGGATATATGTGTTATTCTTCATATCTCTGTGTTTATTATATCCAGTCTGTTAATCAGTTCATTCCACTCCTAAATATAGATCAGGGAGTGACCCCTTCAATCTCCTCTATGTTGACTCCTGATAGAATGCCATGTAGATCGAATCGAGGTGTTTCCTAGATTGGATGACCCTCAATCAGATCAAATGAATACTCAACTCTTTCATCCTCCATAGTCACCATTCATTCCTTGACAAATCAACTCCCATCCTTTTCAAATAGATTTAGAACTATGTTATTGTTCTTAAATATTCCATGGTGCAACGAATTAAAGAGGAAAGACTGAGATTCCATTTTGAGAAGCTGAAGGGTTTCAACTTGGTTAAAATAATCCCATATATCACTTTGCACCTTGGTTAAAAGAATCCCATATACCACTTTTCTTTAGTTCACTTTATCTTGGTCAAGCTACCTTAGTAAAAAATGATCATCCTACCATGAAGCATAAAACCTGCATAAACTTGCCGTGTGTGATCATTCTACCATATTCATATGTTATAATTTTTTTTACAAACAATTTATTTTTATTCAGTGACTATGATCGTATACATGAAATAGATCAATTCCATAACTTGGTCGAATCAGTGCCATAAATTATTCCCACAAATAGATCTGCACCTATAAACACACTCCTTGACCTAAGCTCCATACATGTTATCCATGTTCCTCTTCTTCTTGATCGTCATGGCCCTAAATTCCATTTCTACTCCACACTGATCTTTTTCCTTATTTGTATCTTATGCCCCAAATCAAGATAAAACTATTCCCTAGCCACATACTAGACCTTGACATCCATCAATAACCTTGTTTTGTATCCATGAAATGTTTTAGTTTGTAGTTTCTGCATTAAAAATAAGTTCAATGTATTCATTTGTAAAATGATACAAGATCACATTTTCGTTTTCCCACCACGTTCCATCTTAAAAACACCTAACTCATGCCTCTAAATGATCCATAAACGATGGACCTATGGTTTGTCCATTTAATCAACATAGATCCTTTTCAGAATTCAACTTAGTTCTCTGCTCGATACATGGGTGCAATGCCAAATACAATCCAAAAATTGGTCAAATACAATGGTAGATGGAAGTATACTTTCTTTCTTGTTTAGATTGGCCTACACAACACACTACGATTATCCTGTATTAAAGTGTCAAACTCATAACTTTGTCTCCATCAAACAACTAATTTACACACCTGGATTGTTTGAAACATTCAATCCAACATTGGATAAAACATAGATAACTCTAGAGAAATGTTGAATTCCAGAGCTTCAAGACTTGGCTTTTGTTTCTATTGTCAAGAGTTAAGACTAATTACATAAAATCATTATTAAAAGTTTTCAATTCACAACCACGATATGTTGGCCTAAAATAACACGATGTGTTAATTAACTGAGCATGCATGTAGAATTGTGGTGAAACCTGAACATACAATATAGTTAACAATTCACACAAAGCTTGCAAATTGAGAGAAGGAGAGAAGAGATGAGAGAAAATAATCAAGAATTGTATTCACTGTATGAATAAAATGGTAAAATACATTGTTGGAAAATTGGTTGTCATTGATGTCTAACCTAGAATAAGTCTAGAATCCTATAGAGGTGATGGGTGTATTTGAAGAAGTCTCCAAAGTGGTCCCCTTATGGTGTATGTTTAAGAATGACCGTCAAGGGAATATGCTTTGAAGAAGTCTACAAGAATCCTTGAGGTGTGGTCATGAAGCCCAAAGTTGTTTGAGGAAAAACAGGATGTAAAACATTGATAATGTATTCAAAACCCTTGTAGTTGGATAGACCTTGTCATGTCCTTTCCAATGGTAGGTGGTACGCCATGTAGTGCCTCACGGTTGAGAAGTTACACCCTCTTAAAGATGAAGCCCCAGAGTATGGTTAAGAAGCCCCTAAACGGTTTCAACAAGAAGTTATAAGTCAACCCAAAAATTAATTAAAGGAGAAACGTTGTTGCAAACAAGAAGTGACAGGTCGACCCTAAAGTTAAGTAAAGGAGTTTCTTGAAACAATATAAATACTCATCAAGAGCTTATCATTTTGATAAACCAACCAAGAAAGTATGTGATCTCTTAGTAAGTCTGAGGTAGAGAATCCGAGGAAGTGAAGGAGTGTGAAGGAGAAAAGTCTTCGATCTGCAGGTGGGAGAAGGGTTATTTGAAAACCCTAATTGAGAAGGTCCTTGTAGCTCAAATATAAGGTGTCCAGCGAGGCCCCCATGGGTTGAACATAACTCATCAAGTGAGGCACCGCTAGTTTCTCAACTTTGTCCAACAAGGATGAAGGAAAGATCAATGAAGATGCTATCATCTTGATGTAGAAGTTGAGGAAGGTCTGTTGGTTGTGATCTTATGCACTAGGTTGATTACATGATTAAAGGTATGCTTTCTATGTGTTTTATCTTGGTATTTATGGTATATTCTTAAGGCATATCTTGGATGGTTTGGCATATGCTTAAGGTGTGATTTTGGCACATGGTTTGAGGTGTATCTTGGATATTTTTGGCATATGATTTGAGGTATATTTATGGTACATGGTTTATGGTTTATCATGGATGATATGAAACTTGCTTGAGGTACATTTTTGGCATATGGTTTGAGGCATATGTTGGTGATGTTGGGCATATGTTTGAGAGATGTTCTTGGTGATATTGGCATATGATTTATGTGAATCGATATGGTCAGTGACAATGATGTAGTGACAATGACAGTGGCAGTGATAGTGATAGTGATAGTGACAGTGAAAGGTTGAGTCTCCATTTACATTTCAGGGAGGAAGAAAGGGGAAAGGAAAAGGGGTTGTAGCCTCCTTCTAGTTGGTGCTGGAGAATATAGGGAGTCGTAGCTTCCTTTAGGTTGGAACCTCCTTCCAATTGGAGCTGGAGAATCTAGGGATTTGTAGCTTCCTTCAGGTTTGATCTTGTAAACAGGGGGTTGGTGCCTCCTTCCAGTTGGTTCCAAATAATTTTGTAAGTTGGTGCTTCCTATGAATGTAATATTTTGATATATAAGAAATCATTCAGTGGTTTTCCCCCATTTTGGCTTCCAAGTAAAAATATTGTGTATCTGTGGTTATGTGTTGTTTAATGACATTGTTCATAATATCTTGAATGCAATGGTAAGTGATATACTGTTGATAATTGATGTTTACATATTCTGATTAAAAGTGGTAAAAATGCATAATACTAATTCACCCCTCATCTCAGTATTCCAATAATTGGTATTAGAGAAGGTCCTTCAGAATCAGTCTAACCACTAGAAGGTAGATCATGGATTTCACTAAGAATGGATCGCCAATGTTTGATGGTCAGAATTAAGCCTTCTGGAATAGAAGGATGAAAATGTTTTTGCAGGAACATGGATTTGATGTCTAACAATCGATAGTAGATGGATACGAGGTACCTTCAACTCCCCCAACATATAAAGATGGAAATAAACTCAATGAAAACAATTTTAAGGATAAAAATGCTATTTTGAATGGTCTGGTTGATTCAATATATGTCAAGGTCATGCATTGTGACTTTGCAAAGGATATTTGGGAAAAAATTCAAAATTTTTACGAAGGAGATTCCAAAGTCAAAGGGGCCAAGCTTCAAACTTATAGAGGTCAATTTGAACAACTGAAAATGAAGGAAGTTAAAGATATTGCAGCTTACTTTCTATGATTTGATGAAATTGTGAACAGTATTAAGGGCATTGGAGAGAAAATTAAAGAACCAGTCATTGTTCAAAAGGTACTAAGGTCTCTTCCAATGATATTTGATCCTAATATTTCATCCCTATAAGAAAGAGCAGTTATTGCTACGTTGAGCATGGATGAGTTACATGGAATCCTTACACCTTATGAAATGTGAATAAAGTTAGATAATCCATCCATGAAGGAAGCAATTTTCAAATAATCCAAGAAGAAAAAGAAGAATAAGGAAAAACCAAATCCAAACTCCAAGTGCGGTGATGATTTAGATGAAGATAAAGAAATAGTCAACTTTGTAAGGAAGTTGAAGAGAGGAACAAGGAAGTATAAATGTATGCTTCCCTTAATATGTTTTAACTGTGGTAAAATTGGTCATTTTTCTTCTAAATGTCCTCATCCTAAGAATATAAATAGCGATGATGAAGAAGCTCCTAATAAAGACAAGAAATATCAAAAGGGAAGAAAAAAAAAATTCTTCAAGAAAAGCCTCTACTCAAAAGAAGACTGTTCCTCATCGGATGAGGATGACAATAGTGAAAATGACTCAGAAAGAGTACTCTTTATGGAGTTTGAAAATGATAAAGAAGATTATGAAGAAGAAGGTGAAGTAGATCTTGAGGTATAACTTATCAGTGCCCGAAGTTAGCTAAAAAGAGAAATAAATAAAAACAAGTCACTCAAGGAAGAATTGATCAAGCTAAAGGAAGGTTCTCAAAATTCCAACCTTGAAGAAGTCCAGGAGATGATTGTTGGCCCTTGACCAAGTTTTGGAGATCCTTGGTCAGGTTTGATCATGTTTGGACATCGACAGGATGGTCGAAGGCGGAGCACAAATCGAAGTGGAGATCGCGAGATCTTGACCCGTTTTTAGGGCAGTTTTGGGATAAGGGTTTATGTAACAGGTATGGGATGTCGACCCATGGGTTCACCCATGGTTTGGCCCTTTTTTAATGTATAGATAGATATCTAGGCGATGTAGGAAGAGGCCAATGTGCTAAGTTGATGACAGACCGATGAGCTAAGTGTGAATAGTTGTGAATGCTTTGTGCATGTTATGTGAAACACTTGCAGAGCTAAGTGCAAGTGACTGTAAGAAGGCTTTGTGCAAATTGTAAGAGGGATCTGTGCTGTAACCTAGCTCAAGGAAGAAGTATCTGGCGAGTTGCATGCAGATATCCTGTCCTATATGGAGTAGGATTTTGTGGCTCTGTGCATGTGGATGATTGACAAAAGACAATAAAGAGAAGAAGAGTTGGTGGATGTAGACCCACGCCGGGGTGAACCACACATATCCTATGTTGTGGTTTCTTTGTGCATTATAGTTGTTATGTTATTGATGTGATGTATGCTTAGTGAAATGATATATGTAGATGCATCTGATATAATAACTTAGTGCTTAGTAATGTGAATGAATTCTAGATTTGATCTATTTCGATGTGCTAAGTGCTAGACGTATTAAATCTTGTTGAATACTGCGTTGCTCTGTAACTAGGGTTCTGACCTGCGATGTGAATAAGAGTTAAATGTTGATGAATATTAACTGCTAAGTGCTTTGTTAAGTGTTGTAATCATAGATCTATGTCCCAACTAGGTTGTAGACACTTGAGTCCTGCAACCACCCTTGCCTCTACCTCGGGTGAGACTTCATCTGCTTCGCAGGTGTTGCCAAAAGGGCTGATAGTTAGGGTTTTGTTGATGCGTTGTTGAAGCATTGAACACCGGGTTTTCCCCTGTGCCAACAAATGGTTCAGTTGCCAGGACCTGAAACTGTGATTGATGGGAACTGAAGAAAAGATAAATCTCTTTGCATAGATTTGTTTCCCTAGTACGCAATATTCTACTTGACTTGCGAAGCTCTGTGCTAAGAAGAGAAGTCCGATCTAAAGAAAAGAGGTAAGATCTTAAATCTTTGTGCTATGAGAAAGGTAAGATAAGTGAATTTTTTTTTCTTCGAAAGAATGAATCTAGGTATGTTTGATAAATTTTGTCCTAGCCTGAAAACTAGGGCACAATTAGAAGAAATAAGATTTGATATGAATAGATCTGATAGAAATAATGAAAGATATCTTATTCCTATGCATACAAAGAATGTTTGGACTAACAAATGGATGCAGGATCCTAGAAGTATTTTTTTGTAGGTTAATTACTGTGATCCCAGTGCACAGTACAGGAAAGGTTGGGGGTCATTTAAAAGAAAGAGAGGATTAACTCTTTGTTATAGTTGCAGAAGACTGGGACATCTTGATAAGGAATGCCCTAGTAGAGGTCCTAGTTGTCTTTGTTGTAAATCTATGGACTATGAAGTTTTGGACTGCCCTAGAATGATTGCTAAAGTTGAAAAGATGAATATGAGACAAGCAAACCATGAGAAAGGCCAAGAGATTAAGACTATGGCAAAATCCCAGAAAGAATCAGAGACTGTATTATTGCAGATGAAAGAAACCCTGAATGATCATAGAGACACCAATCTATCAGAGATCTTAAAAGAGAAAGGGTGCATAGAAACAAGAATAGGAGACTTCGACATAGACTGTTACGGATGAGGAAACACATGTGAATATCATGATAGAAAAAACTTGGGAAATTTTGGAAAAACCCACTATGATTCCTTCATTGGGAGGAATAGGATTATTTAGAGGAAAGTTAATAACCCTATGTGGAAGACTTACCCAGACATCTATGAGCGCTCATGGAACTTCAACAGAGGAATAATTTGAGGTCATTAGATTTATTGAGAACAACACCCCATTTGCTATGCTGCTAGGAAAAACCTGGATTGAGAAAGATCAGATCCGAAGAAAACAAGGGGATGAAGCTCTAGAACATAAAAAGAAAGAATTAAAGGATTTCATGACTAGGATAATAGCGCACTTAATAGAAGAACAAGAAAACAAGTTGAAGCTGCTAAAGACCAGAAAAATGGATCTCGATGTTGAAAGAACACAGACATAATTGAAAAACATGTCCATATAGGAGAGTAGAGCACCTACCCCATAAAGAGAAGAAGTATTACACTTGAACCCTATGAAAGACCATCAACAACGTGAAGTTGCTATGCCAAGAGAAGATAAGAATCAAAATGGAAAAAGAAACCCAGTAACTCAGATTACAGGAAAGAAGGCTAGAAAACTCAGCAAGAAGAAAGCAAAGTTAAAAAAATTGCAAGAAGTTCCAGAGAAGACTTCGTAGAAGGAAGGTTTCCAGAACTTGAACTTCTCCGGAATATCAGTACAATGCAGATTGGAACTTTGCCATGATGGAGTCATATGACTGTTGGAGGCATTATGACCGTTTTATCGACGCTCTCAAACGGTTAGGAAAGAAGTTATGGCCTGAAAGCTCACCATTGGATCCTTGGGACTGCACCATAACAGATGGAATTGAATTGATTAAGGATTTTTGACCCGTTGGAAGAATCCGTTACGATGTTGTCTATTTATCCCATCAAACATTGCACCGAGAGCACTTTTGAAAACAATGATTATTCAATCCCACAGAGAACTGACAACTACTGTGCTTTTATTGATACTTCGCCACCCATTCTATTACAGTGAGTGTTTGATCACCGAACTCAGATACCTGATCTCAAGCATGCATGTCAGACGACATTAGTGCAGTAGAAAAGTCCGTCAAAGAAATTCTAATCGACCTCATGGCTGAGAAGGTGATGTCCGTAGAAATTTAAGCCTCATCGACGCAAGGAGTGCAAGCCTCCCTGTCGACTGATCGTGGATCTGGACCATCCCAAGCTACGATCGAGAAAATAACAAAGCATCGTGATGAATTGGCGAATGTGAATCTCATCCTATCCATCTTGCCCAACTACATCCCACCTTTGGCTGGCATGGTGAGTCGTGACAGTGTCCTGAGGGACTTTGACTACATGTTTATTACTGCGTACCTCTCGAAGGGGATACACACAGTTAAACCACAGTTGGAAAGGATCCTAACCTTGAAGATCAACGACTATAAATTAGGAGACCACAAAAGCTATGGCATGCTCGCACCTCACAAATATTTGACCAAGATGAAGGGGAAGAAGTCAAAGATCATCCCCCAACTGTGGACTATGGACATCGCGAGATCCACTATTCTAAATGTAATGAAGATACCCCATTTTGGAAGACACCAGGAGGTTAACGTGTGCATTAAAATCCTGTTGTCATGTTTCCATGGTGGTTATCTATGGCTGGACAGATGCATCACCGTCAATCTAGTGCTGATCCATAGGATCACTGGATTAAGCATGCAGGGACCAGACCCACAAGAATTTTATCCAGGGAAGGCTACAGATCGCACCCTGGCTCAGAATATTAAAGACACCTATGGCAATGTGAAGAAGGGGAAGCGAGGATACAAGATAGCCTCCATTCAGAATGATGCAGTGTGCCTAGCCTTCCAGTTAATTGTTGGTAAGCTAGTAAGGAAGAATGAGCCTACACAGGTCACGAAGTTCATTTTTGACCTCGAGGGAAAATGCGTGGAAGGACTGCAAATGAACTGGGCGAGCTACCTCGTCAACCAGTTAGAACATGATTTTTGGGAAGATCAGGATCAGGGCTATGAGTTCCATTTCAGTTGGCTCCTGATCCTCATCATGTTCATTGCTTGAGAGATGCTAGAAGGGATGACCTTCCTGGAAATTGAGCCGTCTGAACCATTAGCTACGAAGTTCACAACGCTCTGGTATTCGAGTGACATGGGGAAACAATGGCAGTCAAACACAATGTTCCATACCTACTACCTACAGTTTAAGAGGGTTATTGAGTCCTTCCCTCCTATGACACCGAACACCCTTCACAGGTTCAAGCCAATAGCAAAGTTTCACGTAGATAGGCATTTTATTTATATCACTACGCGTGGAGAGGAGAATAAAGAAGAACTACAGTCCTACTACAAGATTACAGAGGAGGACATGGAAGAAATCACTAAGGAATGGCCCGCATAATTCCTTATACCAGTCGACCGGGACAAACTGTCCGACCTTGACCTAATCGGAAGTCCGATGGTTACTCACGAAGAGTACGATGCACCTGGAAGTAGCAGAAGGAAGAAGAAAGAAGAGGTACAATAGCTAAAGAACGCATTAGATGAGACTGCCTCAGAGTCAACAACGTGAGGAGGTGATGATGAAGTAGACAAAGAAGAGAAAAATGGGGAAGAAGACAAGCAGAAGCAAGGTGAAGTAACATCGCCTAGGGATCCCATTAATGAGGCTGAAGCATCCAACAAAATAAAGGTTTCCCCCACTAAACATACATCGTGAAAGAATTCCAAAGCTAGTAAACCATAGATGCAGATTATGCTCATGATGGATGACATCGACCTAATCATCGCTATTGTCTCTGATACCTCAGAAGATATTTTACAGTGCAATGAATAAAAAAAGGAAACCATGTATGAAAGGATTGAAACAGAGCTAAGAGGGGTACAACAAGCCCTTCACTCTAGCTGCACAGTTTCCACTGCACCTCCACCATCAGAAGAGACAGAGCTGGGAGATGAGCCTGCCTAACTCCGCAGAATAGCAGATGCGATTGAAGCTCGCCTTCGTTGTGTCCAAGAAGAAAAATAACAGGCCACAGATTCCCTGAAGCAAGTACAAGAGGAAGTCATAGAGAAACGCTGGGTTTCACAGCAAGAAAAAGACGACCTCCAAGAAAAGTTCTCAGAGGATAGAGCGCAAATCCAATAGGAGAAAGAACAGTTGCTCATGGAGCAGGTCAGAGTTAAAGAAGCAATCAACAGAGCACTTAGCTCTGTGATGGGCTTGGAGCAAATGGAAGAAGACCTAGTGGAGATTCAAGTAGTGAATCTTGCTGAATCCATCTAGCAGCTTCAACAAAGAGTAGCAGAACTAGAGCTACAAATAGTGCCAAGCACTTCGCAGGATGTGCGGGATTAGAGAGAAGAAATTTCCCGAAGTGCAGTCCAGAGAATCAATGCATTAGCCTTGGAATGTAAATATCTTAGCAGTCGAAGTCCACAGAATTATGAGTGCCTTACCAAGAACCCTAAACTGAAGACATTGGAGTCACAGCTCCAGGAGGAAAAGCAACAAGCAACAACAGTACAAGCACAGTTGAATTCCTTATCAACAGTTAAGCGAATGAAAAGATCCCAAGAATAGTGCATGACTCAGCAACAATTCCATGCCATACAGAGAAAAGCCATGGAAGTGACTCAAAAGCTCCATCCAGTCCAGGATGCAGCTTGCCTACTTTTTGAGGAGATTAAAGGAAGAGGAGAAGAACTAGAACAAGTAGTCACCACATTAGAACAACACTTGGAAGGACCTACGAATGAGGCAATTATTCAGGAGTTTGTTGAGCAGGAGGCCTTGGCTAAGAAGTAAGTCAAAGTAGCTCGAGCCAAGCTCGAGGCATTTGAGGTAGAGTTACCCAGATCATAGTGACTCGAGACGAGTCACAGGTGAGTGTTGGGGGCCTGTTGGTCCTTGACCAAGTTTTTGAGATCCTTGGTCAGGTTTGACCATGTTGGGACTTCAACAGGCTGGTTGAAGGCAAAGTGCAAGTTGAAGTGGAGATCGCGAGATCTCGACCCCTTTTTAGGGCAGTTTTTGGATTAGGGTTTATGTAACGGGTATGGGATGTCAACCCATGGGTTCACCCATGTTTTGTCCCTTTTGCAATGGATAAATAGATATCTAGGCGATGTAGGAAGAGGCCAATGTGCTAAGTCGGTGATAGACCGATGAGCTAAGTGCGAATAGTTATGAATGCTTTGTGCATGTTATGGCGAACACTTGTAGAGCTAAGTGCAAGTGATTGTAAGAAGGCTTTGTGAAGATTGTAAGAGGGCTCTGTGTTGTAACCTAGCTCAGGAAAGTAGGATCTAGCGAGGTGCACACAGATCTCATGTCCTATGCAGAGTAGAATTTTGTGGCTCTGTGCATGTAGATGATTGACAGAAGACAATAAAGAGAAGAAGAGTTGGTGGACGCATCCCCACACTGGGGTGAACCACGTATATCCTATGTTGTGGTTGCTTTGTGCATTATAGTTTTTATGTTATTGATGTGATGTATGCTTAGTGTAATGATATATGTAGATGCATATGATATAATAGCTTAGTGCTTAGTAATGTGAATGAATTCTAGATCTGATCTATTTCGATGTGCTAAGTGATGGACGTATTAGATCTTGTTGAATACTGTGTTGCTCTGTAACTAGGGTTCTGGCCTGCGATGTGAATAAGAGTTAAATGCTAATGAATATTAACTGCTAATTGCTCTGTTAAGTGTTGTAATCACAGATCTGTGTCCCATCTAGGTTGTAGACACTTGAGTCCTGCAACCACCCCTGCCTCTACCTTGGGTGAGACTTCATCTATTTCGCAGGTGTTGCTGAAAGGGCCGATAGTTAGGGTTTTATTGGTGCGTTGAACCCTGGGTCTTCCTTTGTGCCGACAATGATTATGAATATAAAGGTACAAATGGAAGAATCCAGAAGGATTGAAGAAACACTCAAAAAAAAATTGGAAGAAAAAAAGAAAATGAAGGAAAGCTTGGAAGCATAAATAGTCTCATTAAGGAAGGAACTTCAAAAGAAAGACATGCAATAGAAAAACAACAAAATATTGGATCATTAGCAGTCAAAGACCATACCATGACAAGTATGGACTAGGATACAACTAGATGCATAATGAGAAGGGTTCAATCTCTATGAAAACACAAAAGGAAGGTGAACAAAGAAGTTATGCAAAAGTCATCATAGGTCACATCAAGAAGGGAGAATGCAAGCCTTCAAAAGAGAACATCCGGGAAATGGAGAGAACTCAAGAAGAATATTACAAAAGAATTGCACCACCTAGAAGATATATAATTCATAATCAACAACCAACAATGGAAAAAACTAAATAAGAAGATTACAAAAGAGAAACACCATTTAGAAGATCCCCCACACTCAGGTAGCAAACTATTTTTCTTGGTTTATATTATTCATGTAACAATTTTTGACACAAGGTTGTAAACTGTAGAGCCTATGCTAAGAATAGAAGCAACTATGAAGCTATTGTAGAATTAATCATCTCAAAAATACTCATAATTCATATAACATGAACTATAACAGTTTTGGCTCATTGAGTGACGAAGTAGAATGTTATAAATGAAAACATTTTTTATACATGGAAAAATATTGCAGATTGATTGTTCCTCCAAAGGAACCAAAGCATGATTTCAAAATCCATGTAAAAGAACCATCAAGAATATGGAAAAAGAAGCAAGATAAACTGAATATTGAAGAATGTTCTATTGCTCTACAAGCCCAAAGAAGAAAAAATGATTGGTATGTTGACAGTGGTTGTTCAAAGAATATGACAGGTGAAAAGGACAAGTTTGTAACTTTAAAGAAAGAAAGAGATGGATTGGTTTCATTTGGAAATGATAACTCAACAAAAATTATAGGAAAATGCATAGTCAATCTTGGAAGTAAATATGTCATGGCATAAAATGTTTTACTTTTTGAAAATATGAAGCACAATCTGGTAAGTGTGAGTCAAATGTTTGATAAAGGACACACACTTCTATTCAACTCAAAGAAATGTGAGATAAGGAAAGAAGGATCAAACAAATTGGTGGCTACATCAATAAGAACTCCAAACAACATATACATATTAAATGAAATTGGAAAGGAAAGATGTTGCTTGGGAAAGGAAAATGAAATTTGTCTTTGGCACCAGGGATATTTTTAAGGATGGAAATTTATATTAAAATGTAAAAACCTGGGCTAATCTTATTAGTCCTTCATTGAAAAATGTAAAATGTTTGGCGACACTTTTGTAAAAATATTCAAATTTCTAGATTTTATATAGTTTCTATAAGCTTTGGTGATTATTAAGGTAAAATAATTTTATTCTATGGAATTTGGGTGAATAATTTTTAGAAAAAATGGAAATTGGCGAATCATTTTTTGGGAAAAACCATGGAAAATTATCCCATTTGTGAAATTTAGCCCCTAAAATCATCTATGTTTGGCACAAAAGAATGGGTGATCCAAAAATATCTTTTACATGACTATGGTTGAGTTATTATGCATGTGTTAATTAACCAATAAGGAATCTTAAAGAAAGAGGAAGAATTATAGAATAAATATAATAGCCATATAAACATGTACATAACTAAAATGAAGCATAAAACAACAACAAACCATAACACCAATGTGATAACGAAGTTTGACAATCTCGCCTACGTCTTCGGGCCTTTGTCTCAGTGGGTGAGGATTTCTTATTTCTGTTCAAAGCTCAATAAGTACATCACAACAATGTCAAAAGGTTGCAAAAATGATTTGGTATTGTTCTACCATATCTCTAGAACCCAATAGAAGAAACAACACTCAAATCGGAAGACCGGAGCTCCCAGAAATGGCCCGCAAAGGTGCGCTCCTCAACAACTTCCCTGCATAAAAATGGCTTTGGCTTGGCAAATATTCATCATAAACCTGCTCTGAATCTCCTCCCATGGACTCAAGAAGGCCTGTTTTATATATATCTTAAGTTGGTAACCATATCCCAACTTCCCCCCAAGATCTGGCCTAAAAAAGGGCCCAATGTCCCCCCAAAAGAGCCAAAACTTTCCAAAACATGCCTAGAAATCCTTAAAAACCACTAATATATAGTTATAAAACCACTTTTTGTTAATATATTGGGCTAAGCCCCTCTGTCTTGGGTGCACACCCCCTTTTCACGGTCACATGAAGTCATATGGCCAAGCACCAGCCCCCTAGGGGATGCGCTCTGACCCCTCCTCCGTAGTACCAGCTTGCATGGCACAAAATGGTGGAACCCCGAGACTGAAGGCTTAACCATAACCCGCGTGAATATTGTTTGAAACTGGGTCTTATGGTGGGCATATTGTATATCCCAAAACCGGGGCTAAACCCATAGCACCTGTGCCAAGTGTCAATGCGATGGGCCATGGTTATGTGCCATGGTCCCCGAGCATATGGAAACTGTTTGTGACCAGGGCTGGGGCTAGGCCCCAACCCTTATCCCCATCCAGATATTAAACAAAACAAACTTTAATATAAAGTCTGTCACTTACATAACAAGCACTACACACGGGTGGGCTTGTTAGCCTAACCCCGCCAAGTCTTCGCTCGGTGGAGAGGTCTTGTGTTGGATTCCCATAAAATCCAAAATATTTTTGCAAAGACACTCTAAGCCAATACATGGGTGCCACGTGGCACCGTTACATATGCCGCGAGCTCTGCCACTTGTCAAACACTGGTTGTTCCATTTGTCTACCCTGTCAGCACAATTTTCCTAGTCATCGTCTGCCACGCATCACCATATGGGCATTCCATGTCATCGGTATGGGCATGCCACATGTCACCCACAAATTGGTCCATTCGTCTTGTCCGCATCAGCTCCATATGCCCATTCAGCCTGCCATGTGTCACCTCCAGAAGCTGCCAATTGTGCCTGCTACATCAGTTGTAGGACTCTTTTGTCCTGTACAGTTAGCTGCCACGTGGAACTATACAGATTGTATGGACTATACAGTCATCATTTTTTTTGCCTGTTTAGAAAAACAAACATATCGCCATAAATTGAGCATATGCCGTCCATTTGAGCTTGTTCAAGTTGCATTGGGTTTGTATCGACGAGGCATACACAGACGTCCATTTTGAAGCCATTCTGAGAAATTTTATTTTTAGGCCTTTCTGAACCCCATCAAGATCTTGGATCCGATTCTAGATCACACCTCCCCACTAAAGGACCTTTTGGTCTCCAAAAGGTTACTGACCAGTCATCAATCTCGGGATAGGCCACCCAGCTTGTTCCTTGTCTTTGAAATTTGTCTTGTGCACTTGTCTCATCAAGATCAACTGTAACACAATCATGACAACTGATAACATATTGTTAGCCATTTGAACCCTGTCACATCTTACTGAAGCCACTATCATCCATGTAGAAAACATTACTAATGATAGCATAAAAAATATGACTTCAAATGAGCTGATATGTTTGTAATATTTGCATGACATAAGCTTATCTTGAAGAAAACTGTGATTGATTTTCCATTCCATAATCATCTCCTATTCTTGCTTAAGATCGATTACTTGATTTGAAACAATTATAGGTTTGTTACTTGCTTGAGCCGCCTTCTTTAATTGTTCCATTGTTTGAAGAGTTTTATTTGCCTTTACATGATGAGCATGAACCACATATTCTTGACCTTCTTTGGTTAAATGATATTGATTCTTTGTCCCGTAGAAGTTTTCTTTACGATCAAACAAGTATGGACTACCTAAGACCATCCCACATTCACTTAGTGGCACCACATCACATGTTACCTCGTCCACATACTTAGTTGAAATTGAAAATTTTAATGTGCACTGCTTGGTTATGTGCATTTGATGATTGTTGATTATCCATTTAAGTGTGTAAGGCCTATGATGTATTTGTGTTTTTAATCCCAATTACTTAACCAATTCCTCTGAAATTAAATTAGATTGATATCCACTATCTATCAATGTATCAACCTTAGTATGCCTCATGATGACCCTGATGTGAAACAAGTTGCTTCTACAATCAATTCCTTCACTAATTTTACCTGTCATACCCACCAATGAGACCTTACATTCATCACCTAAATCCGATCCCAAGTATGTGGGTTGTGTTGTCTCTGCAACTATTTGTCTCCCTTTCTTTTCCTTGAACCACTTTGGCCTCTTCTCGAGATGCAATTGCCAACAACGGTCCTCATCATGCCCCTCTTTCTTGCAATGCTTTCAAGAGGGCTTCTCTTTCTTTCTCATCACTTCATTTGACTTATTTGCCACTTCCTCTTGTCCTCTTTCCTTGAAGACGATTCCCCTGATACACCAACACCTATTTTCCTTGCTTCAATGTACGTTGCTTGAACAGAAACCTCATCAAGATTAGTTGGTCCAAACATGAATACAATATTTCAAATATGTGCAGGTAAACCTCATATATACTTCATAAGTGTTTCTTGGGTATGTAAAGGAATATCTAACATCAATGCCATTTTACGAAATCCATCTGTGTATTCTTGCATTGTTTTTCCTTTTCTTAGTTTTAAAGATTGCTATTCAATTAACGCTTTCTATTTATAACCCAGAGGATAGAATTGTTTTCCAAGTGCAGAAATGAAACTTTGCCATGATGGAAATACATTACCCACTTGTTGCGTTCCATTTTGTAATGTGCTTTGCCACTAGATGAGTGTTGTGCCTGCAAGTCTCAATAATGCCAACTTGATTTGTGTGGCCTCATCCTTGATCTGTTGCACATTGCAATAGATCTCCATTTGTCTGACCCAATTGTCAAGTCTCTCTGCATTAACTTCACCATCATATATGGGTAATTCAAATTTAACATCGAGTTTTTTAAAGACATTTCATTCTTATGTTTATGAACATGTTTCTTTGCATTGGATTTAGAACTTGAACTTGAAGAAGAAGGAGAAGGAGGAGGTGATAATGGGGGTGAAGGAGGATTTGAGGAGGATCCTCTCCTTCTTCATTTTTTCCCTTTGAAGATTCACCAAGAACTGGTCACTTCCATTCCAAGTAATCCTCATACAAAACTTTCATCATCTCCGACATAGCAAAGAAAGTTTTTTGAAACTCTTTCTCATCCTAAGAAAGACCCTCTTCCGATGCCATATTCTTTCTTTGAGAAGTTCTCTTTCTCAATCCAATCAATGGATTATCTTCAACAATATCTCATTCGCCATGCTGTAGCTTTTCCCTTGTTAACATGCAAAACTCAAATCCAAACGTCAACTAGCTTTGATACCACTTGATCCGAAAAGATCTTTTACACGACTATGGTTGAGTTATTATGCATGTGTTAATTAACCAATTAGGAAGCTTAAAGAAAGACGACAAATTCTAGAATAAATATAGCATCCATATGAACATGTACAGAACTGAAATGAAGCATAAAAAAATAGCAAACCATAACACCAATGTGATAATGGAGTTCGACAATCTCGCCTACGTCTTTGGGCCTTTGTCTCAGTGGGTGGGGCTTTCTTATTTCTGTTCAAATATCAATAAGTACATCACAACAGTGCCAAAAGGTTACAAAAATGATCTATTCTTTTTCTACTGGATCTCTAGAACCCAACAAAAGAAACGACACTCAAATCAGATGACCAGAGCTCCCACAAATGGCTCACAAAGGTGCTCTCCTCAATAGCTTCCTTGCATAAAAATGGCTTTGGCTTGGAAAATATTCAGCATAAGCCTGCTCTGAATCTCCTCCCATGGCCTCAAGAAGGCTTGGTTTATATAGATCTGAAGTTGGTAACCATCTCCCAACTTCCCCCCAAGATCTGGCCTAAAAAATGGCCCAATATCCCCCCAAAAGGGCCAAAATCTCCAAAACATGCCTAGAAATCCTTTAAAATCACTAATATATAGTTATAAAACCACTTTTTGTTAATATATTGGGCTAAGCCCCTCTATCTTGAGCACCCCCCCCCTTTTCATGGTCACAAGAGGTCATATGGCCAAGCACCATCTCCCTAGGGGTTGCACGCTGGCCCCTCCTCCGTAATACCAGGTCGCATGCTGCAAAATGGTGGAACCTTGAGACTGAAGGCTTAACCATAACCTGCGCGAATATTGTTTGAAACTAGGTCTTATGGTGGGCATATTGTATATCCTGAAATCGGGGCTAAACCCATAGTACCTATGCCAAGTGTCAACGGGATGGGCTATGGTTATGTGCTATGGTCCCCGGGCATGTGGAAACTGTTCATGACCAGGGCTGGGGCTAGGTCCAAACCCTTATCCTCGTCCAGAAATCAAACAAAAAAAACTTTAATATAAAGTTTGTCACTTACATAACAAGCACTACACACGGGTAGGCTGGTTAGCTTGACCCCGCCAAGTCTTCGCTCGATGGAGAGGTCTTGTGTTAGATTCCCATAAACTCCAAAATATTTTTGCAAAGACACTCTAAGCCAATACATGGGTTCCACGTGGCATCCCATGCCTGGGCCACATGGCATCATTCCATACGCTGCGAGCTTTGCCACTTGTCAAACATTGGTTGGTCCACTTGTCTGCCCTGTCAGCAAAATTTTCCCAGTCACCATCTGCCACGTGTCACCATATGGATGTGCCACATCATTGGTATGGGCATGCCACATGTCACCTTTGCAGTGGTGACACATGTCGCCCCCAGATTGGTCCATCTGTCTTTTCCATGTCTGTTCCATATGCCCAGTCAACCTGTCATGTGTCACCTCCAGAAGCTACGAACTGTGCCTGCCACGTCAGCTATACAACTGTATGACCTATACAGTCAGCTGCCACGTGGCACTATATGAACTGTACAATCATCATTTATTTTGCCTGTTTGAAAAAATGAACAGATCACCATAACTTGAGCATACGATGTTCATTTGAGCCCGTTCAAGTTACGTTGAGTTCATATCGATGAGGCCTACACACACGTCCATTTTGAAGCCATTATGAGAACTTTAAGTTTTAGTCCTTTCTGAGCCCCATCAAGCTCCTCGATCCGATTCTGGATCAACATGTCACATGAACTTTGAAAATATTGTAAAAATAAATAGAAAGGAAGCAGTAAGAGAAATTCCTGAAATTACCAAACCAATCAATACTATGTGCAAGCACTGCCTACATGGAAAACAAACAAGAATTGAGTTCAGAACAAAGGAATACTCTATAACAAAACCATTGGAGATTGTGCACACTGATCTATGCGGATCAATGAGAACAAAATGACTGAATGGCGAACAATACTTCGTGTTACTTATTGATGATTTTACAAGAATGACCACATTATGCTTTCTCAAGAAAAAGTCAAAGGCATTTGAATATTTCTGGATATTCAAAGAGATGGTTGAAAATGAGACTGATTTGAAAATCAAATGCTTGAGATTAGACAATGGAGGTCAATTCACATAAAAAAAAATCATGGAATTTTGTTATGATCATGGAATATAAAGTCAATTCTCAACAACTAGGTGTTGGATTACTGAGAGGGGGGGTGAATCAGTAATAGAGCAATTTAACCATATAATCCAAGTGTTATATCAATGAAGCATTATTATCCAATAACTGCAGAGTAAATAAGCAATGAACAAATGAACAATCATACACATACACAGTACACCAGTGTTTTACGTGGAAACCC
>JASDQU010192530.1:1123-13077 GCA_032191745.1 Picea mariana | reverse complement strand
CCTTTCATATTCAATATCATAGAAGAATTGAAGTGGAGCTAGGATGGAAATAGCAAGAGGAAACAACATTTAAACGGTATGTTGCCTAACTCTTGTTAACTAGTAAACTCAATAATTAGAGCTTAGGGAAAGTCCTATATTCTGTTATGTTTTGTTCTAGATCTAGGTGGATCTAGGGATATCTTCTTATGTCCACATTTACCGATTAATCCGATAACAATATTGTCTTGCAATGCATTATCAAAGTATGTCAAATATGGGATATAGTATCTATTATGGATGATCAAAGTTTGTGAGTGCATCGTGCCCTCACTAGGAGAAAAAAGCCTCTTCTTATGGTAATCACCCCACAAGCTCCAACCAAACTTTGGGGGTTCACACCAACAAGTTAAAATCACAAAAGAAAAATTCTCAGGATGATAAGCGTAGAGGGTGAAATTCCAATCTGCAATTTCTCCAGAAAATTGGGGACATCTTGGTTAATTCAGGGAAGAATGCGTTGATCACGAACTCGTATCAACCCTCCCTTCCTAAAAAATTCCAATGAATATCGTCTCCTAGAACATTTCAGGTATAAACAATAAGAACAAGTAGAGGCTCTTACGAAACAAGGTATGTATTGAATCCCTTGATATTTTAATGCTACAAGAAACAAAGAGTTGTGATGAAAATACAACAACCATTCTTCAAAAGGTGTGGAGGAATAGTCGATCAATGACCCTTGATGCTAGAGGTGCAATGAGAGGATTCATCATTCTCTAGAACCCAACTACCATCATTTTAGACAAATTCTTCACCATCGAAAGAATCCTTTCAGCTGAATTCATACTTATAGGTTCGTCAAAAACTAGCTTTATCACCAATGTCTACGAACCCCAACCTATAGTGGAGAAACATACTTTTTTTTCAAAATCTGAGAAATATGGCGGGTTTCATTCGAAACCGTCACTAGATTCTAGAAGAATATTTTAATATCATCTCCTCCCTTGGGGAGAAAATAGGGGGGATAGGCTAGACCCAGATAGTGATGCCTTCAACTCCTTCTTTCAAGATAAAAAATTGATAGATATTAAAACCTCGAGTGGACTGCACACTTGGAACAATTGAAGGGTAGGATCCCATCAAATAACATGTCAGATGGATCACTTACTGATAACAAAATCTCTTATGCTTTCCAATCAAGGAATAACAACCAACATTCTTCCTTCAACAAGCTAATATCACTAGCCTAATTGCCTCTCTTTAGACGCTCTGAGAACCCCTTGTTGACGATAAAAATCACAACGAGGATTTCACTTGCAAAGTATTGATAAAGCCTATTATTTATAAGATAATAATATATATAATACTAGTAGGTGGGACCCCCTTGTAGATTGGAGGATCATATTAGGTTTTTATTTGATATTTATGCTGCTGTTCGACACTTCTTACAAGGTTCTACATGATTGATGATGAAATCTTGGTTTTATTTGCGACATAAAGGTAGATGGATAATGCATGCTATGTGTGGGTTTCGTTTCTCTAAGATCTAAATTTTATGTATGAATGGATTATATTCATGGTTATGGCATTGCTATTTAAGCCATGAATTGTCACATGTTGTACCTATACAAGACACATGTTAGTTATAACAAGAAATAAGAGCAATAGAAAAGAGACGTACGAAAAAATCTAAGGAGAAGAAACTAAACTATGCTATACTATGCTACACTATATTCATTTGCAATTTAAAGGGGTTGATGTTAGTCCTAACTAGCAATGTTAGTGGATGACAATGGCTATACGATGTTATTGAGTTATATGAAGGCACATTTGATATTAATTATAGTGTGGTTTTGGATTATTGGCTAGTATGGATCAGGTGGCGCACTTGGCAAGTAATGGATGTTAGTTTCAATGCATGGATTAATTGATGTCTGGATGGTGTGTACTAAGTAATTGAATGAGTAGAGGATGGAAGCAACATGCATTTACTGCACTTCACTCCATACCTCTCCCACTGATTATCACCCTAGCTTGGATATTGTTCAATTTGTTTTGCTATGGTTAAGCTCCGATATTCAATTGAGGAAGGAACTGCTCGATCAAGCTCACATTTTTAAGGATTTTTGGTTACATGTATGTCTTTTTCACCGTCCATGAACTCACTCTAGTTATGAAATAGATATTGTCTCAGTGATGTATTGGTATGTTCTTTTCTTGAGGTTGACAATTATGTGAACTTGTGATATTTCTCTGGAATGGTGGTTTGTGTGTTATTCATTGCAAGTGGGAAAATTGGATAGTTGAAGCCACAAGTCCATTGATTTTTCTATGTGGTGGAAGCCATGAAGGCTCTCTGTTGTCTTTATAGGTTTTTTTGTAGGGTTTCATTCCATCTATATTTGCTGGTCATCTCCTCACAGTCCTTGTAGCCATACTCGGTCGCTTCTATTGTTATGGGGTTGCTGTGTAATTTTTGAGCCACCTTGGGTCATTGCATATCGTTTCCACCTGGTTGTGGGATTGTTTTATGTCATTGGTCTCTCCACAGTTGGTTATGGTGGCTATTATGACAAGAAGTTTTCTTAGGGTTGGTTTCTATTATCTGAGCTCTACATTTATATCAACGTTATTTGGTTTTTTGGGGAAAACCAAGAGGGTTATGCCCTGCGTGTTATCAGTGTTATTACTGGCCAGTAAGAAGCCTCTGCTCCTCTGTTCATAATATTTCCTACTTGGTGTGAACTATCACCCTGTATTGCAAGCTATTAGTTACGTGGCCTGTGTGACCACTGTGTTGTCTCAAAAGGTTCTCACCTGCTGTTGGTGTGGTCTATTCCAGTCTCCCTGCATTGGTTCTACCGAGCTCACCCTTGATTACTCAGAGCTCACCCTTGATTATTCAAAGCCCAATTTTGATAAATGAACCAGTTATTTATGGTCGGGCATATTGTTGACCATTATGAGTTGGTGGAGTAGCGTCGAAAATGGTTGATTATTGGCTCGTCTCTGTTAATAATATTGACAATGGTTTTTATTATTGGTATATAGTCACTGCATTATTTATTATGATAGTTGAATCGATATCTCAACATGGTTTAATTGGTTGATTTAAGAAATGGAAATGAAAACATATTCGCTGCCTCTTGTGTTGTAACAATCAAATTGTTAACTCAACATTATTTTATGGTTTGATTAAGTCACAACAATTTTTCTTGCGTTATGCGTTGGTTTGTGTGTTTCCTACAACATGCTATGAGTTGAAATGATGTTTTTTGTTATTGTGTGTTTAAATTTCCCGATTGGGATCATTGAACTTTAAAGGATTGATAGTTGTGACTTGACTGTCTGCTGTGTATGTTTATGGATATCACACATCGTATCGTTGATTTCACCATCAGAGATGGGCATAGGTTCTATAACAATATGGTTTCATTGCAATATTAATTGTTAGATTGATTAGAGGAATGGAATCATGCACGATTTTAAAAGAAGTCGTGTTTGTGCTTGATTTGAGGAAGTAATTTATGGACAATGGTTGATGGTTTTGATGCTAAACATAGTTGAAACACATGACTGCGTGTTCATTGGAATTTGTTTTAAATATTAAATGGAACAAGTGAGAGGAACAAATTTTCTTCTACAGATTGTTTGGAAGGCATATGGTTTTTGAGTAAGATGGTACTGTGTTAATTAAAAGTGTTAAGGATTTAAATATGAACAATGAGAAAGTTTAACACACATTAATGGTTCAATTATACACAATAATTGTTAATTGATCACAATAATTATTTGGTTAGTGTTGGATCATTTGCATTAAATACATAACTGTTTTATGGATTAGTTAATTGATTTTATGAACAATATCTGCTCTTTTCCCCTACCACTATTTCGCTTTTCACTAATTACAATCCCCTCTCCTTCCCATATCCATTATCCACTCCCTGTTCCTACAATTTAATTATAGTTAAGAGGAACTTTGTATTGTAACAATTTAAGATCGCAAGGGTGGATTACAATGATATGTTCTTTGGTTTACATTATAGTTGATTGTTTGTTGTCTGTGAGAAGTAATCATGATATTTTCCCCCTCATATTAACATTTTTTTGCTCAATACAAACCCCTCACATATCCCAGAACCTTTGTTCACCCCCTTCTCATTGACAACTATTAAACAATTTGTATGGATTGGATTGCATGAGTCTGATATGTTGCTGAGCCAAAATTTATTTCATATTTTTAAAGGAGTTGTCATGTATGGTTGTTAAAGAAACTATTTGCTAATCAATTATGCATACAAGTATGAGATTTTTTAGCTGAGGTAGCCATAATAGAGGTAACCGAGGAAGAGGTAATTGGAACAGATGTCCTAGAAGGCCAATATTCTCCATACACTTTGATGCTGACTCACAAGAGTTAGGCCAGATATTTCAAGATGGGTTTTTTAATTGTATTGGGAAAGGATTGGTCCAACCTAGGCTTGAAATGCCTCTCTTCCAAGCCCCATAGGTCCCTAGTATCCCCATTTCCCCTCATGTCTCATTGCAACCTGAAGTTCTCGAAAATGAATGATGGCAAGAGATTGTCCACTCGACAGTCTCCCAACATCGTGGCTGGCCCAATGTGTCTTTACCTGCTCCCCCACCTATCAATCAAATTGTCCAAGCTTCCCTTGTCCACTCACCATCTTAGTCTTCCCATGCGAGTAAAAGGATGAAAATCGAGGCCCACCATGCCCCTGACAAAGGAAAATCCACTGCTGCCCCTTCCTCACCATCCAATGGCTTTGATAAATCCGTGTCCTCCCACATGCATTTGAGGGATGATTGCTCTCATGTGATCAATGAGATTAGACCTAAAGGCTCAACACAACCTAAGGTAAATTCAGAGAGATCAAAAGGTGACAACGACAACAAGGGAAATATTGCATCTCAGAGTGGAAAATATTGATTTTAAGATTTTTTATTTATTAATTGTTGAGAACAATTGACTTCTAAATTTTTTTGGACAACATGCTATTTTTGGATATATGGGTAATATGTTTTGGAAATAATTTCAAATATTATTGAGATAAATTTTCAAATATGAATGTGATGATGGGAGTCACAAGGAGGGATTTTTTGTTTAATTAACTAGTTGTGTTATGGTTGTTTAAAGCTAAAGGGAGTCACAAGGGGTCCCACCTACTAGTTATTATTTATTTAAAAAACCTTTATTATGATTTATTACTTTTCCCCCTATCTAAAAGTTGGTTGAGTTTTAGTTAACTTAACTAATGAAGTAGTTCAACTATTTCAACCAATTCTAATTTTCTTAAAGGAAAAAGGAAAGGGAGGAACACGAGCATAATAGAAGGAGAAACATACTAAGGTTTTCTCTTTGAGTTTGTGTTGAGATAATTCAGTTTTCATTCATTATAAACCTAATTCTTTTTTATGATAGCAAGGTCCTATTGTAGACAACAAGATTCAGGGTTGAATTACATCATTTAGACACTTGTTTTTCATAGGTCTTGATCTATCTTTGATAGTCTGTGTAGACTTGTCTGTTTGTCAATTAGATTTCATGACTGACAAAGGCTATTGCGCAAAGTCGAGTGGGCAACAATCTGTGGCAAGCTGATCCATCTTTTAAAGTTTAGTTTTTTGATTTTCTGTCAGAATTCCTTTTGTATGTTTCATCGGGGACGTCTAAGTTTGACTTCGGTCCAAAACTTCCTCAGGAAATTTTGTAAAGAGAATGTTTCTTTTATGAATTGGAATGAAGTAAAGGATTGCTTTATGTCTCATCTATTCTGATTGTTGACTTGGTGTCTTTACTTCTATCTCTATATTTATTTCATCATCTGATATGTTAAATTTTTTTACATAAATAATGAATTTTTCAGCAAGCTTTTATTGATAAAAAACCAGCCTAAGCACTTGTAAACAATACTTGTGAGTCAGGATACCAATTTTGATGGCTATAAATCTAGTGTGATATTCCCGTCTATCTTGCTTTAGCCAAGCAAGATCTGAAAATGACTGAGTTAGATCATTTCATATCTTTTCCTTAACATTTATTTGGCGACCATACTGAGGAGATCTTCAATATCTCTCTGGTTAATTTTTATGCTTGATTAGCATCGAATACATCTGTTTTTTCTCATATTGATTCTTTGACTATTTTATTTCTTAATGACTCTGCCTATTGCAAGGCAACCCAATATTGATCCCGGTCTTCAAGATCAAACTAGCATTGCTTTGAATATGTTTAACACCATTTTAGACACTGCCAATACTCTTGCTGAGCTTAATCATTCATGGGAAACAATTGAACGAGATATTAGTGCCCAAGAACGTTGGGAATCTAGACATATACAACCTAGAAATCAAAAGTAACCTTCTTGTTCCTTTAGTTTTGGCCTCACTTTCATGTCCTTAGACTCTCATGTTTCTAGAAGAAGAAGAGGCTTATCACCTGAAATTAATCCTATTGCTGAAACAAGAAGAAGGAACATTGTGTTGTCAACCCAACAAAGTTATCTAAGGATATATTTTTCTGATTCATCCAGTTCATCTTTCTCTCCTTCGCCTATCATCCACAACATGGCATCTAGTGGTGGCTCTGGTGGCACTGTAAGTTCTTCCTCTTATCAGTATTCAACTTCATCAGTGATTGGTAGCTTATATAGCCACCATATCCCTGCCCAATCTACCACAAATCCCACCAAATTCATTACAAAGTATGGGATTTTTCAGTTTGAAGGAGATGCCACAACCACACTATGGCATGCATCCACTCCTCTTAACCTAGCACCAACTACTCATCCACTTCCTAAATTCAAAGAGCATCTCCCTAGGTTTCCGGGAAATAACATTGTCACTACAAATGACCACTTGGTGGAATTTTCTAATGCTTGTCACAACATAAGAGCCAATGCCAATGATACTTGCATGTACTTATTTGTCAATTCCTTGGAAGGAAAGACTACGGCCGATTTCTTCGACCTTCCTCCTAAGATTCTGTCTACTTGGGAGGAGTTAGTTTATTGGTTCAAATCCACCTATGGGTAATCTAAAAGCCCAGCTGAGTAGTTATGGGAGTACAATAACATCACCTATAAGGATGGTGAGACCATCAAGTCCTTCAAATTGCGTTTCACTAAGTTATACAATCAAATCCATGAACTCATTCGACCTCAGAACTAAGTCAATTTCATGCATTCTTACAATGCATTACCTTCCCCATATTGTCATAGGATTGAGGAAAAATCCATTGATAATCTTGGTTCTGCTCTGCATACTTGTTTAGAGTATGAAGAAAAAATCGAAAGAATAGGTCTTCCCCAGGTAGAATCAGTTAAACAAACAGACATTTGCACCCTCATACAACTAGTGCAAGACATGGATAATCGTATGATAGCATATGAGTGAAAGGGAAATGTCTCCCCTAGTATCACCCCTGAAGCTTCATCCTCTTTTGCACCCCCTTTTATAAATCCAATTGAAATTAATTTTCAGCCTAAAGCCATCTTACCTTGAAGTTGGTGTAACTTTTGTGAGGAACACCACGAGGAAGCCACATGTGAGGTAAGGAAGAGTGCCAGAGATAAGATCTTTGGTAAAAGACCAGAAACTACCATCGTTGTCCTAGATTTTGTAGAGCTAGAATATATCATGATCATCATTACTAGGAACAAATCCTATGCTCCCAAAGACAAATTTGATTCCCCCTCCGCAATTCTTCTAGCCCGAGCTCATCCTCACCAGCTGCTATTGTTCAGGTTCCTAAAGTTCCTGACAATCAAGGAATTACCTCCCCTCTCCCCTCTTCCAAATATAATATTCTGAATCATTTGGCCAACATCAAAGCAGATGCCACCCTTTTGGACATGGTTGCCATCCCTGAACAATTGAGGCATCTAAAACAATTCATGGAAGGAAAAACTTCCGTTGTATCCAAAATCTATGAAGAGGTGAATGAAGAGGATTCGTCTGTAAATAAAGTAGGTGTAGATAACTTTAGATACCCTGTAAAAAATCCCCCTTTTTATATTTTTGTAAAGATTATGGATAATATTTCCCATTGTTGCCTCATTGATGGCGGTTTGAGCCCAAGTGTGATGTCGAAGATTATTATGGAAGAGCTAGGCTTGTCTTGTACAAATGAAAATGCCAAAAGCATTCTCTCCTATAATAGTATACAACAAACAACCATAGGTGAGATTAAAGATGTGACCTTAGTTTTGTGCGCACACCCTGAAATAAGGACATCCCTTAGTATTCAGGTAATTGATATGCTAGTAAGCAATTGCTCAATCATCTTGGGAAGATATTGGAAAGATTTAACGGGTGGATACCTCTCACTCGACGAAACACATTTATCCATTCCTCGGAATGGTAAAAACATTATAGTCCTTAGAGAGGGAAGGATTTCACCTTACATAGAGAGTGTCCCACAACCTAATGTGAACTATGTCGAAGAGGACCTAGGGGTGTATTCCATCTTTGCCGAGGAGGATAACATTCCCTTGGAACAAATTGATCTGGATGATGGTATGTGGCACATGCACTTTGATGGTTCATGCTCTAATGAAGGTAACATAGTTGACATTATCTTGATTTCTCATGTAGGAAAAATCCATAACTTTTCTTATAGGTTGGAGTTTGCTTTCACAAACAATGTCACTGAATACAAAGCTTTATTATTATGCATTGAAAATGCCTATAATCTTGGTTGTGGTCACCTATCAGTTTTTGGAGACTCTGAGCTTGTTGTGAACCTTGTACGTAAGATTTACTCTCCTAGCAACAAGTTTATGAAATGATACACCCAAACTGTTTGGGCACTTATCTCGAACCTATTATATTTCAACATTACTTATGTTAAGAGGGATTTGAACTCAATGGTTGATCGGTTAGCTATTTTTTCAACCTCTCCTAATCAACAACTTCTGCCACATATACATGATTGTACTTTTCAATCTCTATATTGTCGACATATCCCTGACAATATAGAATCTTGGCAGGTCTTCCCTAATGATAAGAGCATATGTTATTTCATTCCAAATTAACCTTATCAGCCCAAGGCAATTATATCCATAGAAGATAACAAGATTCCTTAGGGCTTGACTCCTCTAGAGAGTTCATTTTCATCGAGTGATGTAGGCAATAAAAAGAAACATAAAGAAGAGGAGTCGAAAAGTAAGGTGGGTGAAACCATCTCCTTGAACATGTTAGAATCTAATGGATGTGCTCATTCATCGACAATATCACTATTGTCACTCAACCATAGGCTGAATCCACCCTCCGAGCACCTTAACCTTGATAGAGAATCACTCCAAAAGCAAACCCTAGGATAGATAGCCAAACAAAGGGTAGCGCACCTTTCCCCAAGGATATCGCATAAAACAAGAGATGATCAGATAGTCCAAACCCTAAACAAGAGATAGTCCAAGCCAAAGTGTAATATGCTAGCTGCAACGCAACTCTCCTCAAAACCTGCACACAATCTGGGCAACTGCAGTGCACACAAGTGTTGCTCTGCAGTTCTGAGAATGCCTGCTAGAATGAAGACTAGCCTCCTGTATTTATACTAATTCTGGCTAACTGCCTGGGATGACTTCTCATTCTAGGTATCTATCTATTTAGTATATATTATTTCTTCTGGTCTACTTCTTCTCTTGGAGGCTAATAAACTAATACAATTTATCCTCTTGAGCCGATATGTCTTCTAGGGTTATTAGCCAACTCATTAGGGTTTCTTCTTGCTTCCCGATATATTCTATTCTCGCCAGGTTTACATGTGGAGGTAAATACCTCCTGCAACTACCATAATATCAACACTCCCTCCTATATAGGGAGGTATTATAGGTAATGGTCTTGAGCACAAACATACAATTCACCCGGTAGCATCAACATAGTTGTATAGACTATCTCATGACTAGATCATGAGCACCATCATCACCATTAGTATCATCAGCTACATCATCTCTCGGAACCATACTCCATCTGATTAATTAGACATGATGCTGGATAAGTCACTCACACCATAGAGTGACACAAGAGCCATTCTTCTAATTTGGACATATGTCCTAGAAGAATAAATGTTCTGAACCATTTTCCATTTGGGAAATCTCTATCCATTGATCATCCATATAGCTGATAATCATTTTCAACACTGCTGATAGACTTCAAGGAAATCAGAACAATATCATTCAATAAAACACAATTGTGTCTATCCATAGTAGTACACAACTACAATCCAGTGGTACACTACCACACCAAGTAGCACACAGACACTTGATCATTGACATATAGTAACAAATAGTGAAACACATCCACCACAGTAGTATACATCTACTATCTAGAGACATACAATGTAAGTTTCTATCTAACAGATCCTAGAATTTGTTAAATAATTAAATATAACATTTCTATTATAATTTGTTCAGCAGAATATCATCAGCAAAATAACAGTTTACAGTTTATGACTCAACAAAATTCAAAATGGGCAGCATGATATAAATGATATATTGAATAATATACACAACATAAATAACATATTGAACATCATACAATCATGAACATGTCATAATAACGAAGAAAAATACCTGTCAAGTGATTTGTTTCCCAACTCTGTTTGTCCAAGACCAAGCTGAAACTGTGCCCAAAACTGAGTTTTCCTCCCTGCCAGCTAGGAGTAGCCTATCCGGCTCCCTAGCTCCAGGATACCATAAGGAATCCTGGCCCTCAAGCCCAAAACCCCCAGCAACTCGGTGCCCCCTTCAATGGTTCACCAAAACTCCAGAACCAACCTCCAAAACCAGAAAATATGCCATAGAAATACAAACTTCCTCCTCAATAATGCTCCTCCCCCCTCCCCCCATTCACTGACTCCCTATCCTCCATTAATTACCTTATCCTCCCCTTTATTACCTTATCCCATTCCTTTATTACCTTATCCGATTCCTTTATTACCTTATCCTTCCATCCCATGCTTCATTCCCCCCTGCATACGTAAAGTCTTATAAAAATAATTTAAAATTTATTAAGCTCTTAATTCATTACCCTAACATTTAATAAGTTAATTAATTAATTAATTAATTAATCAACAGATATAAACAATTAATTAATAATTAATTAATTAATTAATATTATTAATAAATAATCATTGTTTAACTAAAATATACTAGGACAGTTAATTAAGTAATTAACTATTCTTGATAAAACCTATGCAACTATTTAACTAGGGTTGTTACATACACCCACCCTTCAGGAAACTTCATCTCGAAGTTAAGGTATTTTATGATACAAAGGAAAAGAAACATGGTTCACACATTCATAACAATTAACCGACACTATTAATAAGTAAGCCAAGAAAACTCATACATACTAGTGCACATGTATAAGAAATGCATGTGTAGCTAGTACATACAAGTCTCATGCATGTACTAATAATCAATAACTATCACCCTTATAGTAATTTATGTATGCATCCAATCCAATTAACAAGGCTGGTCTTTTATAAAAGACAATAAACCAATCAAATGTTTGCGAAATCCTTTAATTACAATTATCTAGTTCAACAATTTTATTTAGACAACTGTGGTTTAGTTACATAATTATGAATATTCATATATACACATTTTATTTTTAGAAGGGAAAAACAATAAATTCCACCATCAGAAAAATCTCCATACTTTCTCAACTATTTCTACTCATCCTTCCTCCCTAACTTACTTCCATCTTCATTCCTATCCTTCTTCTGTTGGACTATATTGGAGCGTCAACTATATTGACCTAACTCCAAATAGAACCTGTAAGCGGAAGTGTCACTATCTCGACCAAGCTTCCCCAACATGCAACTGACAGTCATCACCACACGTCTAGGGGAGCGTGAGCTAACACCATCCTCCCATGACTTCAGGTTTCAGAGGATACATGGTGGGAAATTCCTCCACCCCTCCTAATCATAACTAGGGTCCACA
>JASDQU010192529.1:20090-36045 GCA_032191745.1 Picea mariana | reverse complement strand
TCTCTTGTAAATAGAGGAAGGAGACAATCTTTCCATGACATATTCATCCACTCACTTGTATTCACTCTTGTGATGAGATGTGGCTAAGATAAGGGAGTACACACTTCCTCTATCTCTCTCTTGAGTCTTCAATTGTACTTGTATTCTCTCTCTCTCTCAATGCTAGGGTTTCTTGGTCTTCTTGGGTTAGGGTTTATCTCATGGAGATTGAATATTACTGTTTCCAGAGAAAATCCTAGGGTATATTTGTGAAGAAGAAGAGAAGATGACATCTTGCCTTGAAGGTTATGTTGGATATATTCTTGCACTAGATCTTCTTGATTGAGCCAAGGTTTGATGATTTACCCTAGCTAGAGATTTTTAGATAGTTGGAGTTTTTGTACTAGCCTTGAGAAAAGGCTATGGTATGTACTTGTACTTCATTTTGAGATTATATATGAAGTTTCTAGCTATCCACATCTTGTGTCATTTTTAGATTTGAATTTCAGTTATATATGTTCTCCATGCTTTTCCATTTACAACCATTCATGTCTTGTTGATCAAACATAAGTAAAAGGGAAAATTGTTAAGTGATTTAACATCAAAGGAAGAATATAAAGGGATGATTTTACTACTGTTACACTGTTTTAATTATCATTGTAAGAGTGCATTTTCAGTTTTGATTATTAGTTGATAAGTTTCCCTTGAAGGGGTTGAAACTTATCTCTTTGTTTGTTATCTTTTCTCCTTGAATTGTTGGAAAGTTTGGGGCTATTTGAAGTGAATTATTGCAATGTCTCTGCTGTCGTAATCTAATTTATAGCATCCCTAAAGGCTTAAAATTCTAGGTCTAATATCTGGGAAACCTTCTAGGAAAAAGGCGAAATTTCAGTTTTGCATTAATTTCCCAAGTGCATGAAATTTACACAATGAACACACTTCTTCATTTTGAGTCCTCCATCCTTTTTCTATTGCACGCTTCTTCCCAAGCTTCCATTGTTTTCCATATCTTATGTTGTTTTTCCATCAATCAAACATCCTCTATTATAATGTCACCTTGGAATACCAACTAATAAATGGTTTGTTTCATCTTCTTGTGGCTAAAATGAGACCTCGGCCTTTGGTCTTCAAGGTTATTGGTAACAAACCATTACCTTCAAACTTTGGCAAGATTTATCTTTTTTACAAATTTTGAAGAAGGGGTTAAATAGATACATTTCAAGACATAGAATTATTCCATGCATAAAATCCATGGAAAACCATAAAAAATCCTCAAATCCATCCATAAAAAATGCCTCAAATCATAAAATTAACACACATAATACAATATTTACATGGTGAAAAACCCATTGCAGTAAACATAAAAATAGAGAAATGAGGGAAAACTCCATCATTTCTCAAATTAAATGAGAGGGAAAACTTCCCCTTCATACACATAGCTTCCTCAATTTGTAGAGGAGTCCAACCTTGATACAAAAATTTGATTTTGATGCTTCCTCTCATTGCTCTTGGTCTGTTAGTGACTTGTATATGTCACCAAAATCTTCTTCCTCTTCATGTTGGTCTTTGAATACTTCATATTTGAATGGCTCAAGCTTCTTGATAATATCCAAACCTACAATTTTTTCTATTGGAGGTCTAGCAAGCATATCCATTATCTTATTGGTGACTCCCATGTGTTTGATGATCAAGTGAAATTGTTGTAAAAAAACCATCCTTTCATTTGAAATTACTTGCTTGTTGAAGCTTGCTTTGTGTTTGCAAATATTGAAGAGACTCATTTCCTTGCCCATGAGAGCTTCTGATCCTTTACTACTTTCACAAGTGCATACAATTCTTTGTACACCTTTGTCACATGTACGCTAATATAGTATAACACCCAAAAAGAGTTAAAAATGGTATGAAATTGGTCTACGTCTTTACATAAATGGTAGAAACAAATGCATAGTATGCATTATTAAACCTGGAGCTATGTTGGTCTAAATTTGATCTTCACCCTTAGGTTTCATTGTAATTTTGGGTTTCAAATGAGGTATTTTGACCTATTAACACTAGCACTATGAATACCAATTGATACTATGAATATTAATCAAGCCTTGTGATCATTCCTTGACATTCACCTAAGTCTAAATGTCACTATAAATGTGTTGAACCTGCACATAATAGATCTAGCTACAAAATACCACACACATTTGCAGAGAGAAATTGAGAAAGAAGAAGCAAGAGAGAAAGAATGGAAGAATTATCATTAACCGTATTCCATACTCAAAGAGTGAATAATTTACAATAGATATAGGATACATGAGTAACTAATGCGCCATAGTGGTGGTCTATAGTGATCTGGACACACACCAACAATTACGGGAGTAAATTTCCACCTAGTCTAGTCTCTCAGGCAGTTATAGGAGTGAATTGCCACCTAGTCTGATTTAACAAGTTTATCGGTCTTCAGTTGAGTGACTGAAACAAAGTGAAGTGAGGAGGATATCATGGTATCATGAGTAATGCTCTAGTCTGGTGATGATCCCAAGGACAATGCACATTAGCTTGTGATTATCCCAATGTTGCATGGTGATGATCCCAATGTAGCATCTAGACTCCACTCAACTGATCAAACTGAAGTGAAAAATGAAAAGAATATTCTCCTAGAGGAATATTCTCCCTAAACTTTAGGAGACTGGATAATGACTAATAAACATAGGAAAAACCTTAGGAAAAATAAATCCTAGGTGTGTGTGAAATCAGAGCCGACGGACTGCTAAGAAAAAGCTACACCAAATTATTTTTGCAATGTATTGAAGATTGAAGAACGTAGAAAAGAAATCCTAGGTGTGTGTGAAGTAACTCCAACACCCCCCCTGAACATCACTATGGTGAAAATAAAGAATGGGTCCCAACAATGAAGCCATGTTAGGTACCCAAGTACAAAAGATACACTAAAATAAACGAGGAAAGAGGGAAAACCTCATGGGAAACCCCCCCTCAAATTACAATGCATAAAAAAAATGAGAAGGAACAAAAAAAATAGTTGCTAAGCAACCTTGTCCTTCACTCCAAGAAGACCTTTCAACTGTGCAAGCTTGTGCTTGTTGAAGATTTTGTTGAAGATGTAGATGCTTGCATGGATCTGATGAAGTAGATGCACCATTGAGATGTCCACACATATCCACTTTCTCTTCTTGTAAAGAAGAAGATCCAAATAAAGTTTGGATGAGACTTTGAAAACCGTGTAGCCGTTTTCAGAAAAACGCTGAAATTTTGTTGATTTTAAAATGATCATAACTTCACTTCTCGAACTCCTTTTCAGACGATTGTTTTTTTGAAATTGGATATTTTCTTGAGAGGAATTCAAATATCCAATTTGTTTCTGGAAAATTTTATCAACAAATATCATAATTGAGTTTGATGCGTGCTGCTCCCTTTTTGTCTCCTGAGATGCATGCATGGTGCATGCAAAAGTGTCTGCATGTGACTCATGAGATGCATGCCATATATATTCCACATGAAATTAAGAAAACAAATATGAAATGGAGTAGACATCATATGCAATTAATGGAATACAAATTTGTGTAGATACTTGTGTAGAAGGGTCTTCAAACTGAGATGATTGATCTTCCAGTGGCTTTTCTATTTGTTCTATCTTGTCAACATTTGCAAGCAGTCTTCATTATTCCCAAATAAAACCTCCAATCTCTTCCATAGTTCGTTTGGATTTGAGTCTTGTGAGAAATCATATACTTGGTGGAGAGTTTCTCGAGCAATAGACAAGCAGATAAATCCTATGGCCATATCTTGTCTATTGAGAAAGTCATTTTCTCATCGGCGGAATCAGGCTCTTCTTCCATTGCCATAGTTATTTGGTACAAGCCTCTGAATCTAAGCTAAATCAATATTTTTGGATTCCATTCCAAATAGTTATGAGGCGTGAGAAGTATTGCCTATGAATAATCCATCTTTCTGTGTTCTTCAATCTTCACTACCTGCAAAACGATTCTGGTGTGTATTTTTCCTAACAATCTGTCGGCTCTGATACCATGTAAATGTGTTGAACCTGCACAAAATAGATCTAGCTAGAAAATACCACACACATTTGCAGAGAGAAAGAATGGAAGAATTCTCATTAACCGTATTCCACTCTCAAAGAGTGAATAATTTACAATAGATATAGGATACATGAGTAACTAATGCACCATAGTGGTGGTCTAGAGTGATATGGACACACACCAACAATTACGGGAGTAAAATGCCACCTAGTCTAGTCTCTCAGGTAGTTACGGGAGTGAACTACCACTTAGTCTGAGTCAATTGGTCTATAAGTCTTCAGTTAACTGACTGAAACAAAGTGAAGTGAGGAGGAGATCATGGAATCATGAGTAATGTGCTAGTCTGGTGATGATCCCAAGGAAAATGCACATTAGCTGGTGATGATCCCAATGTTGCATGGTGATAATCCCAATGTAGCATCTAGACTCCACTCAACTGATCAAACTGAAGTGAAAACTGAAGATAATATTCTCCTAGAGGAATATTTTCCCTAAACTTTAGGAGACTGGATAATGACTAATAGACATAGGTAAAAACCTTAGGAAAAAGAAATCCTAGGTGTGTGTGAAGTAACTCCAACAGTCACAACCTTGCAAGGTTTTGGAAATGACTACCAACTCCCCACACATCAAGTTATCTTTTGGATTACAAAGTTTATCAAGTCACTGAATTTATATATAATGACTCATGGTTTTATAACTCATGGATTTTTAAACCATGGATCCGATTGATTTCATTCAAATAATGTTTGAAATTTTGTCCAAGAAACAATGCATAGTCTTGACATGTTATCATTATACATTCAATCATAGGTTGTTGTAATGATCATTATTGATGTCAAAGGATTAAATATATCATTAATGTCATATTATGTCATTACAATACACACAACATTTCCAAGATTAACTTACATATATAGTTCTATAAGTATATTAAAAAGGGGTGCATTTAAAAAAGTAAAAAGTGAAATGGTGGTTTCAAACCCATGGGTTTGGGGTATTTTCCCATGGTATATGGGGTATTTGATCATGGTTTTTGGGAATTAATTATTTAATTAAGGGGCATTTCCATTCATGAAGGGTTATGAAAAAGTATAAAAAGAGAAAGCGCAAGTATGAAAAATGGATTAACAAAGATTGAATTGTGAAATCAATTTCAGGTCATCTTGGAATTTTCATGATAGCTTTTTTTCTAGGACGTTAAGACATTTGAGTTTGGAAGAGACAAAGGAGATATTTTTGTGTACATGTGGTACAAATTTCAGATGCTAGTTCGCTATACTTTCAGAGATATTCCTTGTGGAAGTGAGGGTTCCTGAAATAAGTTTCAAACATGTAAGCTTGGCACTTTCACTATAACTTATTTTGTGGGATGTTTTAGACCTTGAAAATTTGTATAAATAGAGGAGAGATCTTGGTGTACATGTGGTACAAATTTCAAATGATGTTTCACTATAATTTTGGAGATATCCCTTGTGGAAGTTAGGATTCCCGAATACTCCTAAAATTAGTTTCAAATAGGTCATCTTGGAACATTCATTATAAATTATTTTCTAGGGTGTTTCAGACCTTGAAACTTTGTAGAGATAGATGAGATATCTTGGTGTACATTTGGTACACATTTCAGATGCTTTTTTGCTATACTTTCAGAGATATGCTCTGTGGAATTTAAGATTCCTGAATGCTCCTGAAATCAATTTCAAACATGTCAATTTGACACTTTTTCTATAACTTATTTTTTGGGATGTTTCAGACCTTGACACTCTGCAACGACATAAGTGAGATATTGGTGTACATGTGGTACACATTTCAGATGTTGGTTTTCTATACTTTTAGATATATGCCCTATGGAATTTAGGGTTCCTGAATGCTCCTAAAATCAGTTTCAAACAAGTTAGTTTGGCATTTTCACTATAACTTCTTTTTTGGGACTCTTCAGACCGTGAAAATTTTAGAGAACAAAGAAGACACAGAGAAGTGCCTCAGGTAACAATTTCAATATCATATTTTCAAAATTGGATACATGGAAGATTGTACAAGTTCATTATTGGGAAGAGGCCAAAAACAACAAGCTTTGAGAAAGTTACCATTTGGAAATCCAAATTTTGGTTAGACCTGGTAAAGGCAGAAGTAGTGAGCAGAATTGGTGAAGGCAGAAGTAGTGAGTAGACCTAGTGCGGGAAGAAGCAACAAGTAGACTTGATGAAGGAAGAAGTAGAAAGTAGACTCAGTGAAGATTGGTGCAACTCACACAAAGAGATTGGTGTTTCTTGCTAAGTTGGTGCTTAGCGGTGGGGATTGGTGTCTCCAGTATATTGGTGTCTATGAAGATTTGTAATATTAGGTCAGTGCCACTCAAACAAAGAGATTGGTGCCTCTTGCTAAGTTGGTGCTTAGTAGTGGGGATTGGTGTCTACAAATTTATGTAAGAGTAGGTTGGTTCCTACTAGGATTTGTACTCGTGAGGATCCGTGTCTCCAATAAATTGGCGCCTACAAATATTTGTAACAGTAGGTTAGCGCCTACAAATAATTATAAAGAGAAGTTTTGTGGTTTTCTATCAAAAGGGTTTCCATGTAAATCTTGTGTTCCATGTTCTGTAGTGAATAGATCTCATATGTGATTGTTTTCTTATGGTTGATGAATGTTTTAAAAAGTAAAAAATTGTCTTATACTAATTCACCCCCCCTCTCAGTATAAGTGTGTGCTAAAAAATTGGTATCAAGTTCCGTTCCTTCGGAAATAGTCTAACCACTAGAGGGTAGATCTCAGGAGCACACATGGCCGGTCCAGAAGGCTTATCCACAAACAAGGCTCCATTTTTTAACGAAACAAACTATGCCTTTTGGAGCATAAGGAAGTGAACATATCTAATGTCCCTTGGGTTTGATATGTGGTAATCATTTTTGATTGGTTATACAACCTCGAAAACTCCACCAACATATGCAACTATGAAAAATACTAGTGAACATAATGCAAAAGATATGAATGCCATCTTGTGCGGTCTATCAGAATCCAAGTTTGCAAGGTGATGCATTGTAAATTGACAAAATAAATTTGGGACAAACTACAAAATATCTATGAAGGTGATGACAAGGTTAAGATAACAAAGCTCCAAACTCATAGAAGACAGTTCGAGACTCTGAAAATGAAAGACAAATAAAATTTTGCATCCTATCTCCTCTGTGTGGATGAAATTGTCAATACCATCATAGGACTTGGTGAAAAGGTTGAAGAACCGATGATTGTACAAAAGGTGTTAAGGTCACTCCCCTTAAGATTTGATGCCAAATTTTCCTTCATTGAAAAAATAAAAGGATATTAATTCATTAACAATGGATGAATGGCATGGGATCCTTATGACAAATGAAATGAGGACAGGGAAAGAAAAACCATCAAAGAAAGAAGCAACCTTGAAAACCTTAAAGAAGACAAAGAACATAGAACTTGAATCAAGAGATAAATTTGAAACTGAATCAAATGCAGGGGAAGCACATTTTGTGAGAAAACTCAAAAAGGGATCTGGAAAATACAAAGGTAAGCTGCCCTTTAAATGCTTTAATTTTGGAAAAGCAAGACATTTTTTTGACAAGTGTTCATATGCAAAGGATGAAAGTAGTGATTATGAAGAAGACCATAATGTAAATAAAGAGTGCAAAACTATTCACCACAAAAAGGGTAAGCATGAAAAGAAGAATAACTCTTATAAGCATAAGAATAATCCATACACAAAAGCGGTTAGTGACTCATCTAAAGAAAACAATGAAATCAATTTTTATAGTGATAGAGAAGAAACTCTCTTTATGACAATGGAAACAAAGATTGATGAAGACAAAGCGATAGAAATGATGGACTCATAAGAAGAGGAAAATCCTAAAATAGACGGAGAAGTGTACATTGAAGAAGAACTCATGTGTGCCTTAAGCGAAATAAATAATCTTAGAAAAATAATTTGAAACAAAAGGAGCAACTGCAAAAATATGAAAAAGAAAATCGTGATTCAAAAGCCAAAATATTAGAAAGACTTGAAGAAACAAAAAATACCATCATGAACCTAAAGGTTCAACTAGAAGAAGCAAGAAGAATGGAAGAAGTGGTGATAATCTAGATGAAGAAAAAGGAAGAAAATTACGAAGAGCTAGAATATGAAATTGTTTCCCTAAGAAAGGAACTGGAGAAAACAACTATTAAGTTGAATAGAAGCTTGAAGTTTGAAAAGAGTATTGAAATCTTAGATGATATCATCAATTTTCAAAGGTATAAATTCATTAAGATTGTTCTTAGAGATGATGTTGTTGTTTCCTTCCTACCTACACTTGGGCTTGCTACAACCAAAGAATTTCTGTTTTTTGCATGTGGAGTTCAGACTGGTTTTCTAGAAGAGCAACCTAATGTTGATTTTTCGAAACAGATTGATGAGTTTCCTGTTCCTTACATGGAAAAATTTGAGCATACAAATGACATTTTTGTTGATATGCCCAATCGTTCTACTCTTGTAAGGGAACTTGACCCTGAGCCTACTTCCTCCGTGTCGATTAATTGGGCTGGTTGTCATTGATGTCAACCCTTGAAGCAAGTCTGGTAGCACATTCTGGTAATCCTCAACAATGTGGTTTAGGAACCCAATTTTGGTTGAGGAATAATGTAATGAAGATAAGTGAATTTGTAGGTGAGACTATTCTACATGGATAGTACATGTGTCATTTCTGATGATATGCGGTACGTCACGTAGTTCCTCACGGTTAAATAGATATGGCTTAGTGAAGTTGGAGAACCCTCATGAGTTATCTAGAAGCCCTTAGGAGGTCATAGAAGTCAATTTATTCTAGAAGCTCCTAGAATAAGTTTACTAGTCAAAATGGTTGTAACTATAAGTTAATCATGAGTTAAGTAGTTGCAAAAAGAAAATAATTAAAAATAAATTAGTTGCAACTAGAAGTGGTGAGTTTTCTATTTGTGGATAAAGTGGTTTTAAGTGGACAAAGTAGTTAGAAGTGAGTTAGCCCTAAAACAAGGAAATTGGGTAAAGTAGTTAGAAGATAACCACTAGAGGAAGCTACTTGGAGAGTATAAATAAGAGAGCAAGTGTCTCCTATTAAAATCTATTGAGTACATTGAATATCTATTATTTTTTGAAAATTTTATTACAGGTACTCATTGATACATATGAAGTTGCACAAGTTTGAGGTAGCCAAGGAGGGTTGACGACGAAAGTTTTGGAGTTGTAGAATCTGAGAAAAACCTTAGTTTTTGAGGTGTATGCAAGATGCAGTGGAGGAATTCGCGTACATACGTGGAATGCAGTGGAGGAATGTGCGTACATACGCGAGATGAAAGAGGGAAGGTCACATATATGTGAAAATGCCATGAAAACTTGAGTATATGAGGATGCCAGGTCTCTAGAGTATGAAAGAAAGCTCCCATGAAGTCCCACAGTGACCAGGTAAAACATATCTATCTACAGGTTCAAAAGGTATGTCATATTCTTATGTGTAGTCGGATATTGTTGTCTACATGTGATATGGTTATGGGAGATTGAGGATTTTCCCTAGAGAGGTTGTTGGTTGTATGTCACTTACTGTATGAGCTAGATCTACATAAATACAATGTTGTTATGTCTAGTATTTATCATTGGTACATCTTGTTGGTTTGAGTGTTGAGGCATATCTTGTATTTCTTGGTAGATGGTTGAGGGATTTTGGTTGTGATGTGTTGGTGAATTTGTTGGTATAGTATGAGGCTGCATAACAATGATGGTTTGATGTCTAGTTGATGTGAGGGTTTATTACACATGATTATGATTGTATGCATATGTATGGCACATGACTAGAGATACATAGATGAACATGGTTTGAGTGATATTATTGTGATATTGGGTATGAGATATATGTTATTAGATATGAGTTATTGAGGAGATTATTGGTACAAGTTGTTGGTATATGTTGGTACATGTTATTGGTATAAGTCATTTATAGGTTATTGGTACAAGTTGGTTACATGTTGTTGGCACAGATTGGTATAGGTTTACAGTGGTATATTTCACAGTGACATTGTGATAGTGGTTTCATCAGTTATTTGACACTTATATTTCAAGGTGATTGGACGGGGCAAGGATAGGTGGTTGTAGCTACTTTCCGATTGTATTCGAAGAACATAGGGGGTTGTATCCCGAAAAATATAGGGGGTTGGAGCCTCCTTCGAGTTGCAGCTGGAAAACAAAAGAAGTTAGTGCTTCCGATGAATGTAATTCTTAAAAACATATAAGAAAAAACATTCCACGGTTTTCTCCTACATTGGGTTTCTACATAAAAATACTAGTGTAATATGTATGTGTATGATTGCTCATTGTTCATGGTTTATTTATTATGCACTTGTGGAATGATGTTGGTAAATTGATCATAAAGATAAAAAAACACTTATATACTGTGGTTAAAAGGGATTAAAAATATCTATTACTGATTCACCCCCCCTCTTAGTAATCCAACAATTGGTATCAGAGATAGTTTCTTCAAAAATAGTCTAACAACTGGAAGGAGATCATGGATTACTCTAAGATTGGGGTACCACAGTTTGGTGGAGAAGATTAATCCTTCTGGAGCAGAAGAATGAAGACACACATATAGAAACTACGATTTGATGTCTGGGGATCAATAGTAGATGGATACAAAGCACCAACCACTCCTCCAACATAGACAAATGGAAAGAAAATTGAAGAAAATAATTCAAGGGCTACAAGTGCACACCTGAATGGTATGAAAAAATCAATATACACCAAGGTTATGCATTGTGATTTAGAAAAATAAATATGAGACGAACTAAAGAACATATACAAAGGAGATGAGAAATTCAAGGAAGCCAAACTTTAGATTTTCAGAGCAATGTTTGAACAATTGAAGATGAATAAATATGAAAACATAGCAACCTACTTCTTATGAGTTGATGAAGTGGTAAACATTATCAGAGGTCTGGGAGACGAATTAAAGGAACGGGTTGTTGTAAAAAAGGTATTGAGATATCTATCGATGAGATTTGATTCAAATATTTCAGCACTAGAAGAGCGAGTGAACGTAGCTACACTAACCATGGATGAGCTGCATGGGACACTCACACCTTACGAGTTGAGAATAAAGAAACACAATTTGGTTACAAAGGAAGTAACATTCAAATAATATAAGAAGACAAAGCAAAATGACAAGCAAAAGGAAAAGTTAGATAGTAGTTGCAGTGATATCTCAGAAGATGATGAAGAAGTAGCCAACTTCGTCAGAAGGATGAGAAAGGGAACCGACAAATATAGAGGTAAGCTTCCATTGATTTGTTGTAATTGTGATGGTATTGGTCATTTTGCTAACAAATGTCCCCATAAGAAAAATAAAATAAATGAGGAAGATGACTCTGAGATAAACCAAATACAAAAAGGAAAAATAACCAAAAAGAAAATTTTCAAGAAAAGTCTATGCACCAAAAAAGACAATTCCTCACTAGATGAAGAATAAGTCCGTGATAGTGATACAGAAATGGTTCTATTCATGGAAGTAGAAGACTTTGATGAAGAAGGAACCGAAGAAATATATGAAGAGGTAGAAGTTGATTACATAGAAGAATTGTTGAGTGCCATATACATTATAAAAAGGGAAAAGAAGAAAAACAAGGCACTACATACAGAACTAGAAAGAAAAGAGGGAACTCAAAGTTCCAACTTTGAAGAATTAGATTAGATGATCACAAAATTAAAAATCCAAGTAGAAGAAGGCAAGAGAATTGAATAATCACTCACAGAACGGTTAGAAGAAAAAGACAGGATCATTAGATATTTGGAAGCAAAGATTGTCACATTGAGAAAATACCTTCAGAAGAAAAACATGCAGAACAACTCTAAAGTTTTGGATGAGATTATTAGCAGTCAAAGGCCACATCATGATAATTGCGGACTAGGATACACCCAGACATAAATAGGTTCAAGCTCCAAAACTACAGATCAGGAAACAAAGCAAAGAAACTATGCAGAGACAGTAAGAGGATCTAATGAAAGGGAAGAAGACAAGAAGTCGAAAAGGGAAGATCACAGATACACTCCACCTCCAAGAATATTCAGAGCTCAGAATCAACGATAGTAAAAAACAAGAAGGCCTCAAGAAGAAGAAGGGTTAAAAAAAGTAACTCATTTTAGTAGATCTACAACTCCCAGGTATCAAACTATCTTTCTTGTTTTATGTTATTCATGTAAAATTTTTCGACATAAGGCTGTAAATTGCAGAGAAAATAATAGGTAGATAAACAACCATAAAAGTTATGCACAAAATGATTATTCAAGAAGGCCTAGTAACACACATAACATAAGCTACAATAGGTTTAAATCCTTGAGCACTGAGATGGAATGGTACAAGTGAAACAACTTTGGACAGATGGCCAAACATTGTAGAATGACAGTCCCTCCAAGAGAATCACAACACAATAGACATGAAACTCAAAGAATATGGGTAAGAAAGCATAACCAATACAACAATGAAGAATGCACACTTGCTCTACAAGCTCAACACAAGAAACATGGATGGTATGTTGACAATGGTGGTTGAAAGCACATGACAAGTGATAAGGACATGTTTATAAATTTGAAAAAGGAAAGAGATGGGTCAGTCTCTTTTGGAAATGACAACTCAACTAAAATCACTGGAAGAGGCATAGTCAAAATTGGAAGTAAGGATGCCAAAGAAGAAAATGTTTTTCTAGTGGAAGATATGACACACAATATTATGAGTGTTAGTCAAATGTGTGACCAAGGTCACACACTTGTATTTGATTCACATAAATGAGAGATAAGAAAGTAAGATTCATGCAAAGTGGTGGCGACAACTATGATAAATTCAAGCAACATATATGTACTTACTGAAATTGGAAAAGAAAAGTGTTGCTTAGGAAAGGAAGATGAAGTTTGGCTATGGCACAAACGAATGGGTGACATACAATTCGATAATCTTTTCAAGGTCAATAGAAAGGAAACATTCAGAGAAATGCCCCAGATTGTGAAGTCAACAAGCACATTATGCAAGCATTGTCAACAAGGAAAGCAAACATAGACCAAGTTCAAATAAAATGAATACTCTACAACAAGACCGTTGGAAATTGTGCATATTGATCTAGTTGGACCAACTAGAACAAAGGGTTTGAAAGGTGAGCAATATTTTATGCTATTAGTTGATGATTATATGAGAATGGCTGTAGTTCGTTTTCTCAGGAACAATTCAGAGGCATTTGAGAACTTCAAAATGTACAAGGATATGGTTGAAAATGAAACATATTTTCAAATCAAATGCTTAATATCGGACAATGGAGGAGAGTTTACTTCAAAAGAATTCATGGAATTCTGCAGTAGGCATGGGATAAAGAGGCGATTCTCCATTTCTAGGACACCACAACAAAATGAAGTTGTTTAAAGAAAGAACATGACAATACATAAAATGGGTCAAACTATGTTAATGGATTCCAAGTTGACATACATGTTTTGGGAACAGGAAGTGCATACAATACTTCACATTCAAAAAAAAGGAATGCTCATAAACAACAGTGATACTAATCTGTATGAATTATGGAAAGGAATATTAGTGAATGTGAATCACTTTAGAGTGTTTGGAAGAAAATTCTACATTAAAAGAGAAGATGGAAAAATGTAAAAGTTTGATTCTCGTGTTGACAAGGGTATACTTGTTGGGTACTCAAGCAGAAGGAAATCATACAAGTGTTTCAATATAAGGCTCAACAAAATTGTGGAAAGAATCAATGTGACTTTTGATGAAATAGGTGGATGCATGATAAAATAATATGGCAAGGATTCAATGGAACAAGTTAACAGAGAAGAAGTAAAGGAAGAAAAAGTAGCAGAAGAGGAAGATTAAGAAGAACATCCAGAAGAAGAGAAAGAAAATCAAGATATTCAAGTAGCTCCAAAGACACCTAGAAGGCAAATAAAAAAGAATCATCCATCATATCAGATTATCGAAAATAAATATGCAAGAGTTGAAACTAGAAGAAGAATTTGTTCACCAGAACAACTGCACCTAACACTACTATCTACAATTGAGCCAAGTAGTTTTGAAGAAATCAACAGGGATGAATTCTGGATCAAAGCAATGGATGAAGAGTTAGATCAAATAGAGAAGAATGACACTTGGGAACTGGTTCTAAGGCCAAGGAACGATAATGTGATCAATACAAAGTGGGTTTTCATAAACAAATTGAAAGAAGATGGACAAGTTACTAGGAACAAATCAAGATTGGTATGTAAAGGATACACTCAGGTTGAAGATATAGACTTTGAAGAGACGTTTTCTCCATTTTTTAGAATGGAAGAAATAAAATTGATCCTAGCTTATGCATGCTCCAAGAATGTTAAAGTGTATCAGATGGACGTAAAATCAACCTTTCTAAACGAGCATCTAAAGGAAGAAGTCTACATTGAGCAACCAGAAGGATTTCAATTGTCTAAGAATGAATATTATGTTTTCAAGTTGAAGAAGGCCTTGAATGGTCTTAAACAGGCCCCCAGAGCATGGCATTCTAAACTGGATAAATACTTATAGTAGCAAGGATTCATGAAAGGAAATGCATACAAAAACCTCTACATCAAGGTAAATCAAGATAGTATTTTGTTAATTGAAGTTTATGTTGATGATATTATTTTTGGAAGTGATGATGAAAGGATGAGCCATAAATTTGCAAAGGATACGTAGAATGAGTTTGATATGTCATTTCTTGGAGAATTATCTTTCTTCTTGGGTATTCAGATATGTCAAAGCAACCAAGGCATTTTTATCTCTCAGATCAAGCACATAAGAGAAATGCTAAAGAGGTTTGGAATGGAAGATTGCAAACTAGTCAACACTCCTATGCAAACTAGTTGCAAGTTAAGTAAAGATATTGATTCAAAGGCTAAAGATCAGAAGCAGTACAAGTCAATGATTGGAAACTTAATTTACGTGACAAATTCCAGACCAGATGTAATGCACACAGTTGGACATGTGGCATGATTTCAAGCAACACCAAAGGAATCACATGTTCTAGTAGTAAAAAGGATATTTAGATATCTCAAGGGTACAAAAGAGTTTGGATTATGGTATCTAAAAGGAAATGATCTATCACCTATTTCCTACACAGATGCAGATTCGACAGGTTGCATTGATGACCTGAGAAGTACAAGTGGAACAACTTTCTACTTGGGTGAGTGTTTGGTATCTTGGATAAGCAAGAAACAATCATCGGTATCATTGTCTACAATTGAAGCATAATATATTGAAACAACTGCAGCATGTTGTACATAGGTCTTATGATGAAAAAAGCATTGAAAGATATACATGTTGAGTATGATGAGCCCATTATGATATATTATGATAACACAAGCGCCATTGGTATCTCAAAGAATCCAGTGATGCACTCCAAGACGAAACACATTCCAATCAAGTTTCATTTTCTACAAGAACATGTTGTAGAGAATAAAATTGAAGTTGAGTATGTTGGGACCAAAGAATAGATTGCAAACATCTTTACAAAACCACTTCCAAGGGAAGTTTTTGAGTATTTTTGCCAAAAAATTCTCATAGTTTCTTCCTCACAATGAATTTTGAATTATATTCTTATATGTCTTAGATTTACACAAGGAAGAACCATAAAGAGGATAGTTCAGTTGTTAGGAGCAATATCAGGGAGATTTCAGTCAGGGGGAGCATCCCCAGGGATAGTTCAGTCAGGGGGAGCAACCCCAATGGGAAATTACCTCCTCCATTGATGTCAATGTTGATTAAGGTTGGTTGTCATTGATTTCAACTCTTGAAGAAAGCCCCGTAGCACAAAGGCTTGGGTAATGGACCCAATATTGTTTGATGTAAATATGACTCATTATTGTTTTTTCATGGTTTATAAGAAGTAAATATGGATGAACT